>JBBYHM010000018.1:5555980-5595630 GCA_038381775.1 Adansonia rubrostipa | reverse complement strand
TATATATATATGAAATTATTAATTTAATCTAATATATCGACTGGAAACCTTGTTTGAAGCAGAAAAATCTTTGATCTTATTTTATAAAAATGGCTACTTGAAATGTTAAATGACCCAAAACTTGTTCGAACAAGGATGACTTGAGCTATGAAGACCTGGACTTGAAATGGATGTAAATCTGGAAAGACTCCAACCTTCGAAACAAATTTAAAACTATCTGAAACCGAAGATAACCTGACTCAAATTTGCCAATTTGCTATCGCTAGATATGGCAGGATAATTTTTATAGGCCAATCCCTTTGATGTTACCTGTTTAGTGCTCTCTTGTCTTGAGAGCGACTCATGCATATTGGTTATTTGGGCCTCTTTGTAATGCAATTAGTACTTTAAGGGTTTAAAACTTGTGTTATTCTCCAAGAGTAGGATGTGATATTATTTTTATTGTCTCATTTTATCCATTGAACTGCTTGTTTGTTCAGGATATCCTGCGAGCGGATCCTTCTTTAAAACGTTCAAGTGAAGAAGTTACATGTATAGATTCTTATGCAATAATAAGATCAAATCTTGTGGGTAGTTGCACTCCGTCTTGCAGTAATTTGTAATTTTTATGTTTGCTTTTGTTTTTTGATGGTGCCAATAAGAGATCTTTACTATGATGAATTTCTTCGAGTAGCAATGCTCCTGGTTAGGCAAATACAATATCTAATGGTTAACATGCAAATAATATTGGTTGTACGTCTTAACCTATTACTTTTGTTTTGCTACGTTGTGTGATAACAAGAGTAAAAATTTGCTAATTTAGATGCCTCACACCAGCCTAAACGTAGTTTGGTATATGATTAATTGCTGGACTTCTAGGAGATCTTTCAGCAGAAAATTGGGCGAACATGGCAACTTATTCAGGTTAGATGACTGCCATGTTTGTAAACCAGTGATTAGTTTGTAGTCACAGTACCCCATGAGGTCCTCATTTTAGTTGGGAAAGCAGTATGCAATGCCTTCGAGACTGTCCTCGAATAATAATTCAAAATGCTAAAGCAGTGTAATGCATCAGTTTTGCAGAACGCTCAATTTCGTTGAGGCTTCTTCTTGGAATTAATTACTTCTTCTAGTAGAAATAAGCTACATACTTATTGTTCATTTTATTTGCATGATATCTTGAGTTCTTTGGCAAATCTGCGTTAAGTTATTTACCTATAATCTATCTGTGATTTTTCTCTTTTTTTCTCCTCATGTCCCTTGTTTATTCTTGTGCTAGTTCATTATGTCTGGAAAAGGCATCCAAAGGAAAAGGGGTCGGGCACTTGATGGTGAAGAATATGATAGTCAGGAAAGTGATGGGGCAGGACCTCAATGCCCTTAATGTGGTGAGATTTCATTTTTTTTCTTTTCCAATGCTTGACTTATTTCTTTTAATGCCCAACTTTTCTTTCCCGGTTTTTAATGGTTCTATTTTGCATTGCACCATTCTATACCAATATTCATTTAAAAAAAAAAAAATCAAGATCTTTCTCCTTTCTTTTCCTACCTTTATTCATTGTTTCTTACTTTTACTGAAATACTCTAGATACTGAACTAGCTCTTGATAAGTACTTTCTGCCTAATTCTTGCTCCATTTTTCTGGTTGATGACTTTTCCTTGTGTAATATAACTAGTTCAATTCCAACTTTTAGGCTCTGAAATTTGTGGATTTCAATGCAACCAGTACACCATCCATTTACAATGTCGAAATTGTGGTGGAATGATGGCTTCTAGAGCTGAAATAAATGGACCACAACACTGTAAGTATTAGAGTGTGGAATTGATGAGCATGAAGAGTTGATTCTCGTCTAAAAGACTTTATTTAGTAATTCTATTAAATTTTATGATTTCAATTGTTATCTTTATATAGATTTAGGTCCTTTACGCTGTTCTGTATCAATTTGACTCCGTTCCTAAATACAAAAATAAAAGATTAAACACTACTGAAAATTTCTCCCGAGTCCCTTAATTAATCCTATGGAGGTTTTCTTATTTTTCAAGATTGGTCATGAAATTTACTTCCTGAAAAATATTTTCTGCTAAAGTAACTTCCTGAAAGAAGAATGCCTTTTGATTTTGGTAATTACTACGAAAAATATTTTCTGGGCAAAATGGAAAATTTTATCAAGATTTACCAAACATAAATACTTATAAAAAGCAACAGAACTTATTACTTTCCTTCACAAAAAAAGAACACAACAATGTTCCTCCAAATATATATATATATATTATTTTTGTTCAGGAAAATCACAAAACAAAATTTCATTATTCTCATTTAGAACCACCATCCACATTTAAGAAATCATGAAATCCCATTGCCTCAAATATTCACGTAAAGAATAAAAGAAGGAAAAACAAATAGTAACCTCAATGAACTCAGACAAATTTTATATTCAGTAGTTTTTGTCATTTTATTTTATATACTAAAAAAACTGAAGTAAAAGGTTATTTTGGGGATGTTAAGGACTGGTTAGAGAAGAGAGCTAGATATTATTGACGAAAAGGAAAGGGGGGAAAAGGAGGTGCTGAGTTGAGGCTTGAGAGAAACAGAGAGTGAAAACAGAAGAAGGAAGGGACGATACAAGGAGGCTGTCACTGGCAATGGGGAAGGGAGGTGGTTGGCAGGTTGTTGAGTTTGGTCTTGATGGCTGGTGGGCTCTTATGGTGGAAGTGAAGGGTGAATACTCTGATATATTTAAAAGTTGTTTTACACCACCCCCCCCCCCCCCAAAAAAAAAGTGCCATTGCTGTTTTTTGCCTTTTGTTTTTCTTCTTTTGGCTGACAGCTATATTTTCAGCATTCCAAACATTGGAAAATGAAGAAATAAACTTCCAGAATTTATTTCATGGTTATTAAACGAAGCCTTAGTCTTGCTTATTTTCTGAGTATAAGAGTCCAAGGGTGATATACGGTATTTTCCATTTTAGATTTAATGGCTTATTTACAAGTATGTCATTTAAGTTTCTAGAAGGTTTAGTATGAATATTTGCAGTTTTGGGTGTTGAAATATCTGTTTCTAATGATTCTTTCTGGTTTTCCCTATTTTTTCATTTCCCTCCAATTTCCTCTGTTTCTCTCAGGTTTATTTTGTGTACCTCGCATTTTCCCTATAATTCTGTCATGTTGATAACATTTTCTTTGTTCTACAACCAGGAGTGCTTGTCTTAAAATGCCATTCCATCACTCAAACTTTCATTAAATTTTCAATTTGGTCCCTCCTGCTGTTTGTATAGATTGGCATTTGGAATTCCTAGCCAGGAACCTCATAGGAATGTCCCTTGTAGTTCCGGATCAAACCTCTTTCTGTTTTTGAGAATTTTAAATTCACTCTTGCAGGTTCAGGATGTGATAGAACATTTTGTGGTGCATATTGGCATCCCAAATGGTGACCAGAAGTGCCTTTTTGCTGTGTGCAATCATGAGACATTTAGACCGTTATATGCTGCTAGTTAAAAGCGTATGCGGTCCGAGCTCCATGTCTATTGGTTGTAGACAAAGTTCCCCAATGTGTCACTGTTGTCTTTGTTCTCTAAGCTTGTGGTGTTTATTTATGGATCACCAATGATGCACATTTCATTAATGCTACAAGCAAGCCTAGCTTGCTATTCCGTCTCAGTTCCAAATTTCACAATCTTTGGAAATAAAAAGGTTTCATGTATTCCAGCATGAGCACTTTTGTTGATCTGAATGAACAATTTGTCTTTGCAGTTCCCCCTACCATTTAGAAAAAGATGTTATATGAAATAGATCATAGCTCCTCATTTTCTGTAATCTCCCTTTCTCTTGGAACCCTGTTTATAATGCTTTTCATTTCACACAAATAACTGGTATTCTTGAGCAGACTTGTAGTTCTTGAGTATTATTTTTTTTGTTCTTTCATGCCCCACTTTAATTGCTGAACTTTTATTGCTCAAGAAGTTTCGCTTTATCTCTGTTTGCAAGACTGCTGTACAATTTCTTGTTGCTATGTTTTGACGTACAGAATTTTATGACTTCTACTGATAAATATGTGGTTCAGATTTCTGTAACACACTGTCACTAGGATTCATTTCTTGGCACATGAAATGAAAAGACATGAACAAGATGTATGGTAGTCTATTTAACATATTGTAACTCTATTATACTGCATTACTAGTAATGTTCTGATTTCATGTTCCTTTTTTTCTTTTTAGATCACAGAGAGGTGTATTTCACAGACAGGGAGAACCTTGCAGGAAGTTGTTGTGGAGTGGATTAGAAAGCTAAACAATAGGGAAATTGTTGTGTTGATAATTCAACATACTTTTTCTGCTCCAGAATTGGGTACTTAATTGTCTTGCATGTTGTTTGAACTCTTCCTTGTTCCTAAATTCCCATGTTGATCATGTTTAACATTTCTAAGTTGGCATGGAATGTGGGTTGCGACTTAGGAAAAACTGAAGGCATCTGTGTTTAATATTCTCATGTTTGATTCTGACATTAAGTCTGAGTAAAATAGGTTCTATTGGTACATCATCTTAGTTTTTATCTTTTAGTAATTTAATCTTTCTTATCTCTATTCATTTATTCCACAATTTTACAAGGAGTAAGGGATGGCCTTGCTATTTACCTTTTACTGAATTGAGATTTTTAAGCTGTGGTTATGATTATCGTTATTATGAATTCCATTTTATGGCTGTGGTCCATGTGACCAATTAAACAATGGCTGTGTTGACTTTGCTTGAATTGCATTAGGTCAGATTTCATCTTCTTTAATTTTATGTATTTGTTTTACTGTTGAATCTCACTTATAGTTTTGCTTGTTTGTAGACCGAACAAGGATGCTGCTCGATCACACTGGGAGGATACTTGCAGCAACTCATGTTTGCAGGTAATATATTTTGCTTTGTTGGAAGCTTTTACCTCCCACGCCCCTCTTTCTTCTGGTTGACTAATAAGGGCCCATACCAACCTATCATCATTGCTGTTAAAATGGTGATTTATAGTTGTATGTTTTGAATGCAGAACTTGTTATGAAATGTTGGTCTCATTTCTTCTGTATTGGTTCCGGATTTCAATGCCCAAACGTGTAAGCTTGTCCAACTTGATGGTTATGCATTATAAGGTCGCGCTATTAATTAGACATGATTTAGATTTAGATTTTTGAATGGTTGGTTTAGTTTGCTTAAAAAAAATATATATCTAAATGGTATTTGACATTATTTACTTATTTACAGGATCTACCCTCTGATGCATCACAAAGGGAGGATTGCGGCTATGGATATGCTTGTCAAACACAGCACCACAATGAAGAACATGGACGGAAAAGGAACCATGTATGTCGACCTACTAAAACTTCAACTAGGCCTGCTACTGCTAATATGTCGCATCATATTTTATCTACATATAATTTAAAGCATCCAACACTTTCTATAACGCTTAGACCCTGGAAAAAAGATATAACTGCTATTTTGCTTCAAAAACAAAAAAACAAAAACTTCCTATATTGCTTTAAATCCATTGATATTTTAATTTAATAGCTACTCAATGAAGGGTTTTTCTTGACCTAAGTCATTGGTTTTTGGACCTATTAGTGGACGACATGTGGCAGATTCAATCCAACTCACTAGAAATTTGCTAAATATGGATAATAGGAGATTTAAACCAAGTCGGCCAAATAATTTCATTGGAGCCGATGATAGAAAGATACTAGTGAATGCCCGCACTTCTGCGCAGTGGTAAATCCCGACTTGTGTAGGCCAAATAATTTCATTGGAGCCGATAATAGAAAGATACTAGTGAATGCCCTCACTTCTGCGCGGTGGTAAATCCCGACTTGTGTGAGTATGTATAACATAACACGTGCATAGCCAATTTTGCGTTCTTTGTATGAACGAATTTTTTCTATCCACCTAAAAATGCTTTGTTATATTCACTCTAATCTTTTATTAGCAATATATCAATGCAGTAAGGAGGGAAAGAATTGGTTTAGTTCCACAAACTTTTTCTTTTCTATATCTATATTTGAGGTTGTTGATTGCTAAAACTGAAAGTTTAGCATTTTATCATATACGGGTTTTATTGGTTAATAAATGAATGAATCCTGCATACTAATATACAAGGATTTAAAGAACAATCAGCCTGTTCACGTGTGGGCTGGTAGTTGCTTTTTTTTTTTTTTTTTTAAAGTAAGATCCTTTTACCAAGATCCTTTTACCTTTCTTTTTTTTCCCCCTTTTCTACTAGACCTTCAATTGGCTAGGTCGGGTCAATTTTGGATTAGGTTAATTCAGGTTGAATGATTTCAGGTTTTTAAACTTTCAAGTCATTTTTTAGTTTGGGTCGTTTCTGTTTCAGGTCACTTTAGTTTAAAGTCATTATGAGTTTAAGTGATTTCAATTTCAATTCATTTCAGGTTCGAGTCAATTGGGTTTAACATTCGATTAACCAGGTTCAAGTTTTTCTGGATTTGGGATATTTCGGGTTCAGGACAATTGGGTTAATCGGATGGATGAGGCATCCACGTGTCACATGCTTTTTTTTAACTTTTCTTTTTGGCTTTTTAAATTTTATTATTTTGGTTTTCTTTAGCTTAAAAAATAAAAAAGGTGAAATTTAAGTTAAAACATTTTGGGTATTTAAATTTTTGGGTCATTTTTTGAGTTCGAGTAATTTTAATTTCGAGTTACTTCAGTTTTAAGTCATTTTGAGTTCAGTCAATTGGGTTAATTGGGTTAGGGTTGTTTTGGATTTAGGCTATTTTGGGTTTGGGCCAATCTGATGCAACACTTGGGTTATTAGTTTCGGTCAATTAGGTTTAACACTCAGGTTTTATAAGGTCTGGTCTTTTTTTCCAAGACATTTTAGGTTAATTGTTTAAGTCATTTTGGGTTCAACTTATTACTCATTTGGATTATTTTGGTTTAGGCCATTTAAGGGTTAAGCTATTTTGGATTTGGTTCATTTTACATTCGAATCATTTTGGGCCTTGATCATTTATGAGTTTGAGTTGTTGACTTTTTTTAGCCAAATTAGATTATGTTGGATTTTGGATCGAGTGGTTTGCTCAAATTTTTCTAGGTTCGGGTTAGAATTGATAAGTCTAGATGAAAGAAGTCCATCATCCATGTATTACATCATTATTAATTTTTGTTTCTTTTAGTCTTGGTTAATAAGATTATCATTTTCTTATTTTTATTTTTTACTTTTATTTGTTAGACTTTTTAATTGAAACACATAAAATAGATAAACATTTCCTAATATTGTTCTTTATGATCCTTTTTTTTTTCATTTTAGAAGAAAGCTTGCTTTTTCATTGTATAGACCACATTTTTTAATTATGATCCTTGTTTTTATTTCTTTTGACATTAACATAGAATTAAGGTTTGGATACTTTAAGGAACATAACTTATGATCTTTATTTAGGGTACATGTTAATTATTGACAAGGTTGGAATTTGAATTTCCAAGCATCCAAAAAATGAATTTTTACTTAGATAATTATGTTTGTGATCCACCTATGTGTGTTGGAATTGTTAGCTCAACTATTCGAATAACCAACTTAATCTAATTAATCATTCTTCATATATTTATTTATATCTTTGTATTGAGGAGTTGCTTAGGAAAGTGTTAGTAGATTTTTTGACGAATTCCATTTTGGCACATTGTTTATTTATTGTCTATGCAATGTCATTTATATGCGATACTCTGTTAAGGAATTGAATATGGCATATAAGGTATCAAAAATTAAAATAACAATATACTTGATAAAGAAAGTTCTGAAAACTCTTCAAATTTCGTTATTACATCTAACTTTTATTTGGTTATTTAAATTATTTAGACTTTAAACTAATATTTATTTTCATTATCAATGTAATATATATGAAAATAGGAAAAAACTTGCTCACTAGATATTAAAGAAGAATTCCCAAAAATTGAAATGCAGTAATAATTATTAAAAAAAGTAAAAGCAAAAAAAAAAAAAATCTAAAGAAAAAATAATAATTATTAAAATTATTAATAAAAAGATTATAATTACCTTTTTACCTTTTATTTTATCTTCTCATTTCTTCCCTATGTTGTTGCGCATCTTTCCTCAGGGTGTCGATTCCTATTTGGCTCCCTTAATTAGGAACTAATCCCTTAAGTAGGAACCGACCCCATCAATATATATTATATATAATGTATATAAATTATATAAATTAAAAGTATTATTTAAAAATAATAAGAAAATATTTTGTATTAAATTTTAATTATTAGTTAAAAATAACAAAAATTAACAATAATTTTATATATTATGATATAATAAATAATATATATTATATAATATATTATATATAATATGATATATATGTTGGGGGAAGGAATTGACCCTCACCTCACACATATATATTAGGTGGGGAGTTGGTTCCTTGTCAGGGAATCGACTCCCCACCTTTTATACTATATATATGATATATTATGTATTGTAAGAGAATTGACTTTTTTTTACTATTTAAAAATAATAAAAATTAAAAAAAATTTATATTAAATTTTAAATTAATTTTTAAAAAATTAAAATAATATATAATATATATTATATTTAGTATATAAATTCTATATAATATGTATATTATATATATATTATATAATACATATATAATATTATAAATGAAATACAATAATATATTATATATAATAAAATAAAAAATATTTTACATTAAATTATGAATTACTAGTTAAAAAACTAATAAAAATTAAAAAATATTTTATATAAATCTTAGATTATTATATAAAAATAAAAAATTAAAAAATATATATTAACTCCCAAATTATTTTTGAAAAAATTAAAAATAATATATATGATACACAAATTATATAATATATAATATATTAATATATATTATATAATAAAATAAAAGATATTTTATATTAAATTCTAAATTACAATTTAAAAATAATAATAATTAATAATTGTTTATATTATAACTAAATATACGATTTACCATATCTAAATGTATGACTCACCATAATTAAATGTACAACTCATTATAACTAAATATACGAATAACCATAACTGACTAAAAGACAACTCACCATAGCTAAATGTAAGACTCACCATAACTAAATATACGAATAACTATAACTAAAAGGATAACTCGCATAACTAAATGTACGACTCAGCATAACTAAATGTAAGAATAACCATAACTAAAAGAATGACTCACCATAACTAAATATATGATTTAATATAACTAAATGTACGATTTTATGATCTTGTACATTCATTAGAAGTTAATTATACATTTAGTTATAATCAGTTGTACATGTAGTTATAATCAGTTATACATTTAGTTGTAATTAGTTGTACATTTAGTTAGAGTCAGTCGTATATTCATATATCCTCACATGTATATTAAGGCATGTGAACTTACTAAAGACTCTTGCTGTTCCCTACACGAATCCAATGCGTAAGCGCATTTCGTAATGCGTATACCACGTAGTTGGTGTACATTACTAGTGAAATGTATACTAATTGCATAACTTGTTGTATGCATTGCATGATTCTCATGTATCTTGTCCCATGAATGCGCACAATTGCTCTCGAACATTTTCACTTGTTTTATGGGTATACGATGCAGCGTAGGATCAGTTTTGTGGTGCCGTACATTCATTATAAGCCAATTGTACATTTAGTTGTAATCAGTTGTACATTTAATTGAAGTTAGTCATACATTCATATATCCTCACATGTACATCAAGCATGCATAGTACCAAGGACTTTTGTTGTTCCCTACATGAATCAAATGTATAAGCGTATTTCGTAATGTGCATACCATGTAGTTGGTGCACAATACTAGCAAAATGTAAATTGATTGCATAACTCATTTTGTGCATTGTGTGATTCTCATGTATCTTGTCCAATGAATGTACATAATAGCTTTTGGACATTTTCACTTATTTCATGGATATACAGTGCAGCGTAGGATTAGTTTTTTGGTCTTGTACATTAATTAGAAGCCAGTTGTATATTTAGTTGTAATCAGTTGTACATTTAGTTGAAGTTAATCATACATTCATATATCCTCACATGTACATCAAGGCATGCATACCTACCAAGGACTCTTATTGTTCCCTACACGAATCCAATGCGCAAACATATTTTGTAATGCACATAGCACATACTTGGTGAGTTGTATATTTAGTTATAGTCATTTATACATTTAGTTAGTCATTCGTTCATTTAGTTATACTTATCCATACATTTAGTCATGTTGAATCGTACATCTAGTCATGGAGAGTCGTACATTTAGTTATGACGAAAGTGCTTTAGTTATGGTGAGTTGTACATTCAATTATGGTGAGTTGTACATTTAATTATCATGAGTTGTCCTTTTAGTTATAGTTATAGTTATTCATACATTTAATTTTGGTCGGTTGTACATTTAGTTATGGTGAGTTGTAAATTTAATTATTGTAAGTCATAAATTTAGTTATGGTGAATCGTTCTTTTAGTAATGGTTATTCGTACATTTAGTTACAGTAAGTTATACATTTAGTTATGCTAAGTCGTGCAATTAGTTTTGCACATTTAGTTATGGTGAGTTGTACATTTAATTATGCTGAGTCGTATATTTAGTTATGGTGAGCTGTCTTTTTAGTTATAGTTATTCATATATTTACTTATGATAAGTTATATATTTGACTATGGTAAGTTGTACATTTAGTTATCATGTGTCGTCCTTTTGGTTATAGTTTTTCATATATTTAATTTTGGTGGGTTGTACACTTAGTTATGGTGAGTTGTATACTTAGTTATGGTGAGTCATTCTTTCAGTTATGGTTATTCATATATTTAGTTACAATGAGTCATACATTTAGTTATGCTAAGTTATACATTTAGTTATGCTAAGTGTACATTTAATTATGTTGAGTTGTATATTTAGTTATGGTGAGTTGTCCTTTTAGTTATGGTTATTCGTATATTTAGTTATAGTGAGTTGTACATTTAGTTATGATGAGTTATACATTTAGTTATGGTGAGTTGTCCTTTTAGTTATAGTGTGTCGTACATTTAGTTATAATATAAAATATTTTTAATTATTATTATTTTTAAATTGTAACTTAGAATTTAATATAAAATCTCTTTTATTTTTATTATGTAACATATAGTAGTATAATATATATTACATAATTTTCGTATAATATATATTATTTTTAATTTTTTCAAAAATAATTTAGGATTTAGTATATATTTTTTTAATTTTTTATTTTATATAATAATTCAAGATTTAATATAAAATATTTTTTATTTTTATTATATATAACATATTATTATATTATATTTATAATATTATATATTTATTATATTATATATATTATATATATAATATATATATAAATTATACATAATTTATATACTAAATATAATATATATAATGTGTATTATCTAATAATATATAAAATTATTTTTAATTTTTAGTATTTTTTAACCAATAATTTAAAATTTAATATAAAATATTTTTTATTTTTTATTATTTCTAAATAATATTTTTAATTTATATAATTTATATATATGATATATATTGATGAGGTCGGTTCCTACCTTAGGGAGCCGATCCCCTTGGGGGAAGATGCATAACAGCACAGGGAAAAGAGGAAAAGATAAAATTTTCTTCTTCAAAATTATTTTTTCCGCTTTCACCTTTATTTTATAATTATTATTGCATTTTACATTTTTGGAATTCTCTTGGATATTTATTCTAATAATAATAATAATGATTAGTGAAAATTGTGTATTAGCAAAAAGCTAAAGGTAGCTCAATTGGGCATTGCAATTGAAGGTTGGTGAATTGAGAGCCACTTTCTTGGGGTTTAACACCAAGGAAATTCTTATAAAATGTTGGTGTCTTTGCCCACCTTTACCTAATGGATACAGTTGTGGAGATAGTTGTTGTACTACGTCTTTTCATCCATATTCGTTGTAACTTTTTCCTACTCTAGAGAGAAGCAATGGACTATTCTACTTTGAATAACCATTTATCCTTTAGCTTTAACTCAACAGCGAAGAATTTGGATTATTCAATATGGTTGTTAGGCACGTTTAACACCACCATGCACTTGCAAGCAATCATGCAAGTGTATGAGCCCTTCATCTTTACCATGTACAAATTTTGTTGTGTGGTTTAATAAATTTTGCGTTATGATGTATTTGGAAGGTGCTTCCCTTATACAGCAGTTATGAAAAAAGCCACCATAGTAGGCTATGCTATGCCCTTCGACTGGGAAGTAAATAATGCCATAACTTTTCAATCATGTTTTGAAAAAAGGGTCCAAGGCAGTTAGAAATCACCTCTAAAGTGGTGTTTGAATAAACATACATTCCTCTTATCGTTAAGCGTGCAGTCGAGAATCAAAGTTAACTTAAAAAGGATAAAGTTGGGGATCAGTAAACCACGAGATCAGAGCATCGACTACAACTTTTAGTAGGAAATGCTATAGTGAAATCATCATCCACCCATTCCATCAAACTCAGCATCATCGTTATCACCATTAGTAGTTGGTTGGGTTAGTGATATCACCCACCAGCCTATTACCACCGCTCGGCTAGGCATTAGCCTTACCATCAACTACAACCTATGCCCTTTACTTTACCATCTCATCTATCTCAACATCCCTTGCAACTCTTCAACCTAAGAATAAACCTTTAGATCTGTCGTTGCCTTTCTACCACCCGTAACTATTTTGTAAAACCTAGCCATCTACGATCAACCCAAATAAAAATACATAAAATGACAAAAATAAAGGAAAAAATTACCTAAAAAAATTATCCTAAAGAAAGATTCTTAAAAATGCCTCGTAATTTTTTTCCTTATTGTTTCTTTTTGACTAGCTTAGTTCTAAATCTCTCAAATAAACAAAACAAATATGGCTTGAATAGCCAACTTATTATGTACAAATTTTGAACAAAGAAAACTAAAAAAAAGAAAAATGGATGGATGAAAGTTTATCCAATTTGATGAATTTCAAGACAAAAAGGTTCATTAAACCCATAATGTTGTAGTTGTATAGCATTTAGACTTGTTAATTAAAAGAGTTAGGTTGGTTTCAGCTCAGTCAATTTAGGTTGGGAAATTTGGGTTTTAAAATTTTTGGGTCATTTTTTCGTTGAGGTCGTTTCAAGTTTGAGTTATCTCGATTACATCATTTTGAGTTTTGATCATTTTATGTTTTGGTTATTCGATTTGACACTCATGTTCTTGAAGTTCATTTTGTTTCAATTTTAAAATTAAATCATATCAAATTTATATAAATTATTTAATCAAGTCAAATTTAACTAGATTTTCATTGAAATTTAGAAAATAAGTAATAAATACAGACATTGTAATTTTTAATTTAAAAAATATTTATCTAACATAATTTTTTTTTGGATTCAAGCATAATTTGATAATTTTTCAAATTTGAGGAGCTGTTTTACTTAAACGAGTATTATTGTTCACTTGAAATCATTATCTCACTCTATTTGCATATT
This sequence comes from Adansonia rubrostipa, assembly GCA_038381775.1. Lineage (NCBI taxonomy): Eukaryota > Viridiplantae > Streptophyta > Magnoliopsida > Malvales > Malvaceae > Adansonia > Adansonia rubrostipa. Next base: position 5,582,141 of record JBBYHM010000018.1, on the reverse strand, counting down.
GTAAATTGTATTCTATAAAGCAGGCAATATACAAATCAATAACTTATTTTATATAACCACGTTATAAGACTTAAAAGATTATATATTTTTAATAAAAAAACATACTTACTCTGAACATTTCATGTATAACAGTAAGAAATTATATAATTTGATCTAAATTACATAATAAATTATCATTATAACATAATGCACAAATTATTTTGATAAAATATGTATATCATTATTTAGGACCTATTTTATGTACTTTATTTTAAATTATATGAAAATAAAAAAAATATACTTTTAAAATAAAATATACTTTTATTTCAAATAATATGTATATTATAAAAAAATGATATAAGATTATGAGAAGTGTATCCATGATAATTAAAAATAAATAAATTTATTTTGAATTTTATTATAATGGTTATTATAATTCGTGAACTTTATTTACATTATATGAAAATAAATTATACTTTTAAAATAAAAATCTACTTATTTTAAATAATATGTGTAGACACCTCATTTTGTCTAGGGCAACATCTATGGTATCAGAGGTCATCGTTTGGGAGGCCATCAGGGTTATTCAGATGAGCATGGCTCTATTCTTTATCATTCTTGGCTTATGTAAAGAGGTTTAGAGAGTTAAAGGTGCATAAATTTTACATTTTTACAAGAATGTATTCATACATAGACTTTATGTATCGATATAGGGCCTTCATATCATCAAAATTCAAAATTTCATAGGTTGTATCTATACAAATAGGGGTTGTATTGATACATCTGCTAAATGTATCAATAAATCTATCAAATGTATGGATACAAGGCTTGGTATTAGCTAAAAGTCGATTGTTGGACAAAATGTATTGATACATAAGTAATTGTGTCGATACATTCTGGAAATGTATCAATAAACCTTTATTGTATCTATACACTCTAGATTTTTGCCCAAATGTATTAGTACAATATGCTATGTACCGATACATCTAGGCAAAATTGCCTAGTTTATGACATTTTTAAGCTTTTGCATTCTTAGGTCGAAGTTCTGATTTAGCCACGTGTTTTGCACCAAAAATCATCCAAATTCATGCTAGGCCTTGTTATTGGACTTAGGATTGGACTTAATTGATTTTTGAGGCCTAAACCAACTAGCAATTAGGGACATTATCATGCAATACATATTTTGTTTAGGGGCAAGAATGAATTTTCAGGGTGCATGCTAAGCCTGTCTTATCACCTTGGTTGTAAAACCAACCAAAACAAAGGCAAATGAGCATAGTACCTAAAGCTATCATGTGCTACACGGCTAAAACTAAAAAATGTCCTTATTTTTTGCTCTTAAATGTTTGGCTAGACACTTCATTATGAAAAAGCCAACTTTAGCTTACCAAAAGAAGATTACATACAAACTTCATATACTCTCACTTTCATACTCTTTCAACACTTTTCAACCACCAAAAACCGAAAAACATTCCTTCATTTTTGTAGCTCTTCCAACTGCTTTCCAAGACCTCTCCAAAATCTTCATTTCCTACTCCCTTTCATTACCAAACACCTTTCCATCCATAGTATCATTCCAAAGCTCATCTTTACTATTCCTTCCTCCTTATCTACAGCAAGTTAAGGAAGTAAAAGTGAGTCAAAAACCAAAAACATAGAAAAACCATAAGAGCCTAAAAAAATCTTAACTTTAAGTGGTCAAAAAAAGTTTTACAAGCTTTATTGGTATATTTTTTATACTTTTCTCTTCATTTCTTTGCATGTGCATATATCTTGTACCATCTTAGCAAACCTATCGTCATGAAAACCATGACCTTTATAGAAAAGCATGCATCTTTATGATTGTGTTGATGAGATTTTGTGTTTATAATGCTTTGATGTTGCTTGAATGCTTAAAATCACATTTTTCTCTTCTCATCTTAGAACAACCATTATTCCATTGATTTTTGACATTCTCCACCATTAGTCATGCATGAAACCTAATGATGAATGATTATCTTAAGATGTTTTGGTGTTCTATTGAGCTTAATGATGTTTTTGTTAGCTTGATGATGTAAAAATTATGCCTTTGATGCTGTAAAAATTTGTCTCCATTTATTTCATGCCATGGAAACATATTCCAACATGTTTACACCATCTTTTATGTTGACACAAGCATCCCTTTATTTGTTCATGCATATTTAGTATATTTTATATGATAAAGATGTTATCTTTTTGTTTTGCCAGCACACGCTTTTTTAGAGATTTAATGTTTACATACTTTACTTATTAAAAATGTCTTCTTGATGTTTTTCTTTGATAATTGTTTGTTGAAAAAAAATTGATTTTTAAAAACACCCTAAGTTAAATCCATGTTACCTCCACTAAAAGGAGAATAACATGGGTTTAATGTTTTCACTAAATTGGTCCTCCAATCTTGGGGATAAATCAAGCTTTTTATGTCTGTATTCATGGTTAACCTAATAAGATAGCTCTTGTACTGGTTTAAAGGTGTCTATGCTTTGATCTTGAGTTTGATACCTTTGTTTGTGACATGGTCAATGGGTTGTTTCATCATCTCAACTATTCCGAGATTGCATAAATGAGCTCGACAAGCCATGTCATCTGTTTCTTTTTGTCATGAACATTTCAATGTCCATGGCTCAAGTTTAGTTTTAAGAAACCGAGAGAAAAGCAAAAAACTCCCTCGTTTTGCCCTCAAAACACTATAGTCACAACACAAAAAATCATTTTCAAGCTTTAAAACATTTTTTTAGAATACCTTGGTATTTTTCCCTAAAGGGGCATCGGATTACCTTTCCAAAGATGTCTCGTTTGCCTTCAAATAATATTAGAAAAGAAATTTATGATTTTTCGAACCTTTTACTATCTGTGCCTTTGGGATTAGCAACTTTCATTTTGTTTGGGCCATTTCAGCTAAGTAGATGATTTTTCTAAAATTTAAAATATTTTCCCTAAAAATTTCATGAAATTTTCTTTCCAAAGGTATTGTTTGCTATTTTATGACTTGGAATGAGTCTAGGGCGATTTTTTAAAGTTTGTTGCACCCTTCCCCTTGCACATGCTACCAATGCGAAAGCAAACTCAACTTCAAAGATCAATTCCACCTAGGAAGTGTTTTTCTAGGATTTTTAGGATATTTTTATGTTAATTCTTATTGAGTTGCCCTTCAAAAGTACCTTGTTATCCCTTGAAGCCTTCGAATAACCTAGAATAAGTTTTAAAAAAAGGCAATTGCATGATGTTGTCCTTTGGTTTTGAAATTAGGAAAATTAAATTAACTTTCTTGAACCATCTCTTTGAGACATTCGAATGTCTCAAAATATGTATGATCAACTCCCTATGGAGTCATGATTCACAAAGCGGGTTCCACGAGAGTTAGATCAAAGCCAAACAAAAATCAATTTTATCTTTCACTTGAATCACCAGTTTAAATTTTAAAATATCTATTTTTCACTAAATATTTCATGTTTTTAAAAGTCTCAAAAATCTTCACAATAGGAGATACTCAATCCCCACTTTTTTAAGGAGATATTCTAACCCCAATTTTCACTCAAAAACCTAAATTTTCTCTCCAACATCACTAGACCTTTTAACCAAAACCTCATGTCAAAAACATCAAAAATCTTTACCATTGGGGACATTTCAATCTTGCTTTCTGAGAAGATACTTTAACCTCGCTTTCCACTCGAAATCTAAAATTTTCACTCTCTCAGATTTCCTTAAGCCTTTTAATCAAAACTTTCTGATTCATACCTCAAGTGACCACTCAGTCTAAAAGCATCTCAAAATTATCATTTTGGTCATTCCTCAGTAGTTGAGAACAATTATAAGGTACATTCTGATCATCCCTCCTTTTTATGCTTTTGTGTGTTTATTTTAATGCAATGTTATTGTATTCATTTTCGTTTTTCTAACACGTTTTCCTTTTATTGTGTCCATATTTTCAAATCATTTTTAAAATGAAAAGGTAATGTTTCATGTTGGTATCTCTCTAGTTTTTGATGCAGAATATCCAATTTTTAAAATTAAATTTATAGCCTATTTTGATAAAAAATCTCTATGTTCCCCATATCTTTGTGGTGCTTACATGATTTAAATTTTTCTTTAAAACCTGGGTCTATAAGTTTTTAAACAAAATTCGGGCATTAAAAAGGATTATGTCAAAATAATGGCAAGGCAAAACTGAAAAAATTGAAACCAATGAAAGGCATGGCTAGCAGGTACTGATTTCGAGCGTTATAGGAGTGCTGATACTTCCCTACAAGTAAACAACTCTCAAAATCAACCTACGAAGCTTTAGACCTCTTAGACTGTGAAATTAGTGTTTCAAGTTTCGTAACTTGAAACATTGTTTCCAATAGACATCTAATCATGCCTAGCCTAAAATGATCGGTGGCAACTCTAAGTCTTTGACCATTTTGTGGTGGTCATCAAAATCCTTTAGATGAGCAATTTGTCTGACGGTCCTTCCCTTTGCATAATTTCATCACACTTAATTCAAATCCTAATCAAAGGATAACCCAAAGGCAATTTCTAACAATTTAATTCCTTTTTAAGTAACACACATCACCATTAGAGCGATTCTAGTAGGTGTTATGCTGGGTAAAGGCACGTTGAAATAGGTGGGTGACTCACTAGGGACCAATTGGAGAGTTGGGCCTACAACTAGCTATACCTTACATATTTCTTAGTTCCCCTGAATTTTTATCATTATTTATTTATAATTCCCTTTCATCGTTGCTTACTTATATTTTATTTTCCATGTTTGTCAAGGACTGTCTTGTTCTGAATAAGTTTTGGTTTGATAAGTATGGTGACAAGGGGTTAAAAAAGTTTGATTGTTTCCTCAACACACATTGTAAATTTGCGTCTACATTAGATTTTTACCAAACTCAATGGCAAGATTAGGGCCTTAATTATTAGGAGTAAGTGAGCTACTTGTCTTAATCAGTAACCCCTGCATAGGCATTGCAAGACCTTCTGAGGTGTAAGGTACCTATGTCTTTTCTGAGTGATCCTTCACATTTGTATAAGGAAATACATCCACTGGATTGAACAGGTTTCACCAAGCCTATAATGGGCCCAGGATTACAGTGTCTCGATTGTCCTTATCGAATGGAAGAGCGATTCAAATATTGTTTTAGGCATCAATTCAAACCTACGTAGTGAGCCCTACGAGCCTAACCATGTTAAAACCATATCAAAATACTATTAGAATAACCTAAAGATTACGAACATTCAGGGAAACACTTCTTACCTTTACTCTTATTAATAATAGTTACACAGGCAATGATGAAGGCACATTATCTCTTGTAGTTGTCATTTCCAGCCTTAAAAGACATCTCCCATCTCATTTTTTCACTCTGACATGTCGTTATACTGTCAATAAGTGGATAATTACAAAAGAAAGTTGTCACCTAAAATGGCCCATGTTAACCTAAAAAGAGTTATATCTAACCTGAATAAGCTGTTACGCTATCTTAACAATGGCTTAACGTATACCATCCTAGATGGTAATGAACAAACATCATTGTCTAGCCAATTAGTTTTATCCCCACGACGTACCATATCACCTCAATAAGGCAATTTTTAACCTGAACATGTCATTATGCTGCCTGTGTATGTTTAGCTCCTTTTTATGTTTATAATTGTCATGTCCTCCCTTAGGCATTATTACACCTATTGTAGGGGCATTTTCTAAAATTTATATTTATTCTTTTGTTCTTTATTCTTATCTGTATAGTTTCATCTTGTCATTAACCTATTTCCCTTATTGTTTCTCATGTTTGTGTCACATGCATCATTTTTTGCATTAAACATGTAGAGACAATTAATATGGGGTAATGGTGAACAAATGCCATAATACTCAAAAGGTTTTCACCCCATTTTGCATTATATGTCCTTGATGAGGTTTGAGGTATAATTTTTCCATTTGTATGGATTCTTTCCCCTCAAGAGCCATACTGCCATGGCCAATGCAATAGGGAAGTGACATGGTGCATTTTATACATTCCACGCATCGCTTCCAATACTGTTTAAAATGTTAAGGATAGATTTCCATGACAAGATGTTCATGGTCATATCATCTTTACATTAACATCCTCATAGCACTCACTTACATGCATGCATGCATACATCTATGTCTGACAAATGAACTTAGAGGGTAGAATGGTAGTCTATATGAGTGTAAAAACTTTTCTAAAAGAAGTTTCATTTCCTTGAGAGGTATCCGGGTTGAATAACATCATTGGTCAGGGGGATGAGCACTCGGTTAAAATTGGGAGATTGATTCTTGTGCATAAAGAAGATCAATACTGCATGCTTTGTAAAAATGAGGAGCTACAAGCCCAATAACTGAGTTGATGAAGACAGTATCAGCCTCTATGAAAGGTGCAACTAGTATTAGGAAAGGGTTGATAAATTTTAAAGATCTCCACACTAATGGCATTAGAGTCACACTTATTCAAAGGAGAGCAGTCTAAGAGCAACAACCTCACACAACACTTATTCTGCCAATGCACTTGATTATTCACATGAATTTGGCTGTAGCGCTTATGCATAAGAGATTTCATGGAACAAATACTAAACCTTCCTTAGCCTATCCGTTGGTTCTTGATTTGAATTACATAATGGAGCAAGAGAAACCCAATGGTACCTAACCTTTAGAAATACAAAAGACATAAATACCAACTACTAGAAAAGTAGCTTAGTGCAATCGAAGAGAACAACAAATTCAAAATCATGAATGCTTGGGCCTAGTTTCCAACCTCATCATTCCACCTAAGTTAAAGGTACCTGACTTCAAGAAGTACAAAGGGACCACAAATTTGATTGCCTGAATCTAAATGTATTGTCAAAAAATAGCTGAGTATAAAAAGAATGAGAAACTTTTAATTCACTATTTCTAAGATAGTCTGACTGAGGCATCCATTTAGCCGCACAACAAACTTGAAAAAGTTAAGATCCAAACATGGGTTGGTCTTACCAGGGCCTCCTTAGACTAGTACAAGCAAGTTTTTGGTTGGACACCCGATAGGTTATCTTTAAGAAACATGGAAAAAGAAGCCCATCGAGACCTTCAAACATTAAGCAAAAATAAAGGAAGAGGTGGCATAAGTACATCCAACATTAAATTAGAAAGAGTTGATCACATATTTTCTGGAGACGTTACATGCCCTTTTCTATGACAAGCTCATAGGGAATGCCATAAATAACTTTATTGATTTGGTCATGTTTGGGGAAATGATCAAGAATACCATTAAAAGTAAAAAACTTGAAAAGGTGGGCCATCTTGCACTAAGGGAAAGAGAATATGTACAGATGAAAGAAAAGTGGTCCAAGCCTTGATCTTCGATAGGTAGCTGACAAAAGTTTTACCTTTCACCATCCATACATTGCAAACCAGATGGTTCAGCCTATTGGGCGTAGCTTCATAACAAATCAATACTCAAGTTTCTACCCATTGACATCTCTCTAAATTTATAATTTAGCGCCTATGACTGCAAATGTGCATGTCTATCAGCTAAAAAGGTTACAGAATGCTCAGAAAAAGTAGTGGGGTAGCAAAGATGGAACCCTTATAAAATTGATCTTGATATCATATGCATAATTACTTCCCTTGCTTGTCCATGACTAGTTGATTGAACTAATCTACTCTAAACCTCTACAGCAACCCTAACTAGAAGGTCATGACATCATCATTGCAGTTGTCGCATGGGATGTATTAGTCATTCTACAGAAAAATGTGGGGCTTTAAAGAGAAACATGTAGCAATCAATTAAAGTAGGATAGTTAGATTTTCGTAAACTATGAGAGTGAAATGGGATGTGTGAGCCTAGGACAATGGGGGCATTTTAATTTAGCATGCTTCATGTGAAAAAGCCTTAGTCTTTGAAATGTCATCTTTTATGAGCTCAACATGTTTTGAACTTAAAATCATGTATTATTGAAAAATGATATTAAAAGTCATAAGTTATTTTTCATATTTCTTTTAAGTTTTTCTATGCATAAAATTGACTAATTAAAAGACCCAAACTTCAAAGAGTCAGCTTTAAACCATGAAATATGACCATACCTAAACCATCAAATATACAAAAGCCTTGACTCACTCTAAATTTATAGATTTTTAGGATCCAAACAAATCTGACATTCTTTTAAGAATCCTATCGATGAAAATCTGACATGTATTAGGATTATGCCAAAAACATCTAAATTCTTTTTAACAAACTAAAACCTAATTTACCAGGCAATACCCTTGAAGCTTCTCAAATCCTATCCTAAAGCAACATTACAAAACTACCATATGTCTTTGGCAAGACTTTCTAGACCATATCCCTTCTTATCAAATTATTACCTCCAAACCATTTTCAAAAAGCCTTTCTCAAGGTGTGTCTAAGGTCTTACCATGACCTTTCATCCCTAATTCTCCCTTATCATTTTTCAAGATTAGAATTCCTTGTCAACGTATATTACCTATAGCCTAAACCTTAGCATCATGTGATTTACCATTTGTGGCAAACCAAAAATGGGCAATGCTCAAGCTTGTGCAGTGAAAAAGAAAATTAAGCAAGCATGTGAAAAAAAAGAAAAAAATTATAATCAAATGCAACTTTATGTGATTAAGATGCTTAAAAATATTTTTTCAAATGCACTTTTTCCAAGGAATGACTCTTCAGTTCACAAAGTTATGCTCAAGATGAAAAAAGGCCATCCTTCATTATCCTTTCATAAGTTAGAAAACGGTTTTCCTTTTTACCCCTTTTAAGCTTAATGAATTCATTCTTTTAAATCCTGATCAAGGATCACCTTCTACATCTGGAGGCAAAGAGAAAACTTATTTAAGGAATAGAGAGGTAGATATCTCATTCTATAGTTTTAAATGCTCGACATCAAAAGGTATATATGAAATGTACCAAGTTTCCAAAGTTTGAGGCTTTCCTTAAAAAAATAATGAAAAACCCAAAAGTAAAAGCATAAAACAAGAAAAAAAAATAAAAATTAAATGCCAAATCAAGAAAAGGGAACAAAAGATCAAGAAACAACATGGATGCCTTCATGAAAAGAAATTATCCTTGATTCAATCACCCTAAACACTAAATTTGGGCCTTTATACACTTTTTTTTTAAAACCATGAACCTTGACCTACATTATGGTCCTTAGAAGTCCATTCCAATCAAGCATGGCCATGTGAACTAATGAGCCTATTCTTTAGGGAAATGTTCTTCTCATAAATTTTGAGCCTTTTTAAGAATCATGATGATGCAATCAATTGAAAAAAAGAAATAAAATGGAAAGATTAAAGCTTTAGGGTGAAAAACCAAAATGGGTAGTCTGAAGCAAAATAGAAAAATTTGATGCCATTTAAAGGATTACCATGATCTTGACAAGGAAACCATTATTCCAAAAAAAATCTAAGGATACCCAAAAATCCTCAAACATCTCTAAAATACCATCTTTTGAGGGATTAATTTTTAGAATTACACTCCTTGCCTTTCTAGATTAACCTCATAACCTTAACCTATCATGGCCAATCTTAGTGCCAGTCAAAGAATCAGTGGTAGGAAGCTTAGAAAACATCAAATTTATTTGGTTTCCAAGGATTTCAGGTTTTATAAGGACTAGTCCATTCGTAAGCCTAGAAGAACAAGGAAGTAGTTTATCCACCTTTAAACTTTCTGAAACTAATAAAGCCCCTCTTTAGGTTTTCTAACCTAAATAAGAAGCCAAAGTGCCATTCAAGAAATCTTTAAACATAAATCATTAGTCTTAAGAGACCTGAATATCATGTTAACTTAGGAATTTTCATTAAATGAACATTTTAAGCAAAAGAATAAGCAAAGGCTTTTTTAATCATGGGGTAAAGTTAAGATTAGAATGCCTCTTAAGAAAGGCTAAACCAAATTTGGAAAAGGGCCAACCATAGTCTCAATCTTTATACCTTTTACAAGCATCATGTCATCGTTCATGAAAATATGCATTATTCGCATAAACATTTGAGCGTCACTCATCAACATACACTTCACTTCAAGTATATTTGCATCATTACTGCATCTAGCATCTACATGCATTTGTATAATGGCTAGTCTTGCTATTTGCACATAAATGCATCTGTACCCATGTGCACTTTTGTTCATAAACATTTACACTCATGTGCATTCTCGCCTACCTACTGTCACACTTATGTACTTTTGTGCTTAAGTGCATTCTCACTTACCTACCTTTACACTTATATGAAATCTTATTCATGTGCATTTGCACTCACATGCATTTTTACTCATGTACTTTTGCTATCACATGTATCCTCACTCATCTACCGTCGCATTGGTGTGTGAATTCATTCATGAGGTTTTGCACTTATGTGTATTTTCATTTACAAGCACATGCTTTCACGTGCATCCTTACTTACACATTCAAGTGCATTCTTACACACTTTCACATTCACATGCATTCTCATTCATAAGCAGTCGCACTCATATGTGTCTTTACTTATGAGCTCGCACCCACTTGTATTCATGTTTATCAGCATCAGCATTCATGTACATTCTTATACATGAGCAATAGCACGAATTTGCTTTCCTATTTATATATGCTCACACCACATGTCAGTATGTATTCACCCTTATGTGCATCTATGATCTCGCACATCTAGATTCATAAATAGTAATCATGTCACCTCACATGCATGCACATCATTCCATGCATATAGACATCTTCATAAATAGTGTAAGCATCACTATCAACTTACTCATGGCAAGACATAAGATGGCATATGTACCTTGGGATGACAACATGGCATACATCATATTTCCTTTCATGATAATATTGAACAAATATCCAAAACCTCTCTTGAGCATATTTCCTTAAAAAAACTTTTTAAAGCCTGTCTTAAGGATATTTCATTAAAAATTTTTTAAGCTTCTTTTAAGGATATTTCTAAAACCTGTGAAACCTCTCTAGAGGACATTTTCAAGAACTCTCAAAGCCTCCTTTGAAGACATTTCACCAATAATTTTCAAAGCCTTTTTTACAAACATTTCACAAAAACTTTCAAAGCTTCTTCTGAGGATATCTTATTAAAAGCTTTTAAAGCCTTTCTTGAGGACATTTCACTAAGAAATTTCAAAACCTGTCTTGAAGATATTTCAGTAAAATGTATTGAAGCCTTTGTTGAAGATATTTTAAAAACTTTTAAAGCCTTTCTTGAGGATATTTTGAATAGTCCTAAAGCCTCTCTTGAGGACATTTCATCCAAAGCCTCTCTTGAGGATGTTTTAATCAAGATAACGTAAGAGCCTTTTTTGTGGATACCGATAGTGCCTCTCATAAGGACTTTTATCATTTATCGAGTTTGTCCAAAAAAAACTAGGCAATAATCAAGGCCATCCACAAAGAGCTGCGTACTTATTGAGTCTGTCCACAAAGAGCTAGGCACCTATTGACTCAGTTTACAAAGAGCTGGACACCTACTAAGTTTATCCATAAAAAGCTAAGCACCAATCAAGTCTGTCCACAGAGAGCTGGCACTAATAAAATCTGTCCATAAAAAGTCGAGCACTTGTCAAATCTGTCCATAAAGAGCTAGGCACCAATTTAGTCTATCCACAAAGAGTTAAAACCTATCGATTCTATCCATAAAGAGCTAGGTAGCTATTAATTCTGTCCATAAAAAACTCAGCACTTATCGAGCCAGTCCATAAAGAGCTGGATGCCTATCGAGTCTATCTACAAAGAACTAGCACTAGGCGAGTCTATCCATAAAGAACTGAGCACCTGTTAGTTAGTCTACAAAAAGTTAATGCTTATCGAGTCTATCCATAAAGAGTTGGGCACTAGTTGAGTCTATCCATAACAAGCTAGGAACCTATTGAGTCAGCCCATAAAAAGTTGGAAACCTATCGTGTTTACACTTGTCTAGAAGAGTCAAACCTTCAAAGCCCAAAAGTCCATTACAGAGGTTAAACCCTATAAAAACTCAATTAGACTTTTATTAGAATCGCCACTAATATATTGTACCCATCATTATCAAACATTAATTTAGTCTTGTTTTTATAGGCACTTAAGAAACATTATCTTGCCTTAGACAAAATAGTGTCTATTTTATCTTTGCCCTCTTCTTAATACTCAACAATGGCTAAAGAAAGGCAATTATAGACACCTTATTTTGTTCATGCCAATACATAAGGCATCAAAGGTCATCATTTGGGATGCCATTAGGGTCATACGGATGAGTGGGGATATGTTTCCTATCATTCTCAACTTAAGTATAACACTCAAATGTGTGTAAATTTTACATTTTTGCATAAACGTATCTATACATAGACTTTATGTATCGATACGGGGCCTCCACATCATCAAAATTCAAAATCTTCAGGTTGTATCGATACAAATAGGGGTTTTATCAATACATTTGCTAAATATATCGATACATCGATCAAATGTATTGAAAAAAGGCTTGATGGTAGCTAAAAGATGATTTTTGGACAAAATGTATTGATACATAAGTAATTGTGTTGATACATTTTGAAAATGTATCGATACAACCTTTATTATATCGATACGTTCTAGATCTTTGCCTAAATATATCAATACAATATGCCATGTATCAAAACATCCAAGTGAAATTGCCTAGTTCATCGCATTTTTCAACTTTTGCATTTCAGGTTAAACTTTCAATTTGGCGATGTGTTTTGCACCAAAAATAATCCAAATTCATGCTAGACCTTGTTATTAGATTAGGATTAGAGTTAATTGATTTTTGAGCCCAAAAATGACTAGTAATTGAGGATATTTTCATGCAATGCATATTTTATTTTGGGGTAAGAATTGACTTTCTCCATTAACAGGTTGCATGTAGTAGCCTATTCCACCACCTTGGTTACCAGAACCAATAAAAACAAAAGCAGTAGAGCATAGTGCCCATAGCTATCAAGTGGTACATGGCTAAAACTTAAAAATGCCCTTATTTTTGGCTGCTAAATCTTTGGTTGAACACTTAATTATAAAAGAGCCAACTTTGGCTTAGGAAAAGAAGACTACAATTACACACATACACACACTTCAGACACTTTCACTTTCATACTCTTTCAACATTCTTCAGTGACCAATGGCAAAAATATTCCTTTATTTTTGTAGCTCTTCCAACACCTTTCTAAAACGTCTCTAAGACCTTTGTTTCTTACCCTTTTTCATCACCAAACCTCTCTGTCACTATGTAACCCTTTTTGTAATTCAAAAAGAGTATGCATGACTTAAAAAAATATGGCATGGTTATATTGGTTGGAGCCTTTAGGTTATCCCTTGATTGATAACTAAATTAAGCATAATAATATGAAAGGAAAAAGGACCACTAAGTGAATCACTTACCTAACTAGTCTCCAAAGACTAACATGACGTGGCCATAAATTTAGAGTTTCCAATTCATGTTAGGTATGATCGAATACCTATTGAAAATAAGGTTTTGAGTTACAAAACTTGAAACCTTGATTTTAAGGTTTGTAAAATCCAAAGATTCATTGATTGGTTCAAGAATTGGTTAAGCATGGGGAAGGATTAGCACACAAACGATGTCCAAAATTGGTACTTGCTAACCATGTCTCACTTTGATTTTAGTTTAATCGATTCTACTTTGTCATTATTTTAAAAAAATCCACTATAATTCATGAATGTTTATGAAAATTATAAATCTAGGTTTTGAAAGAAAACTTAGTTCACCTATGTACCTTGGAGGTGTAAAAATCATAGGGATTTTTTATGAGAATTTTCATATTAAATTTTAAAAATTTAGATCTTTCATATTAGGCACTAAGGAGATACTGACGCAAAACATTGCCTTGGAATCCTTAAAAACAAATTTTAAAATATGAATGCATGATGTTTATCGCATAGGGAAACATGTTAGTAAGATAAAATGAATATAATAACGTTGAATAAAAAACATAAAAGTAACATAAAAGAAGGGATGATCGAATTGTATCTTGTAATTATCTGTGATTATTGAGGAATAACTGAATGACAATTTGAGATGCATTTGGATTTGGTGATAACTTGAGGGATAGTAAAAAGGAGGTTCTGATTAATAAGCCTGAGGATATTGAGGAAGGAGAATTTGGATTTTAGGTGAAATTTTAAAAGTGAGGTTCGAGCATGCCCTCGAAAAATAAGGTTAAAGCATCCCTGATGGTGATAATTTTAGATGTGTTTAAAAGAAGGTTTTGATTGAAAAATCTTTTGGGAAGTTTTGTCACATGGTTTTCATACGAATCCTAGCTAACTGAACTTAAAATGATAGGTATACCCTTCATTCATATACATATTTATATGTCATTATTTTTTTTTATTTAGGGCCCATATCATTATTATTTTTTTTATTTTTCATGTCTAATGACTGAGCTATCGAGATGAATCACTCACTTGACTTAACTTTAAATAATCATTATAAAATGACTATTTAATTTGGAGTCACCACCAATCTATTTTGGCTAGTTGAGATAGGTCACCTACTAGAGTTTATATCTAAAGGGTTACGAAACCCCTAAAACAAACTTTGAGGTCTGCGCTCATATCAGAGATTGCATGAAAGGGTCCAGGAGTTGGTTACAATCACAAGTAAGAATTGACCTTCTCATGATGCTTAATAATCGGTACCTTATTAATCATTTGTTAATTTATATTTTGATTTTTTTTTTGTTTTAATACTTAATATTTAATTATAATTTTTGTATTGAAAAATAAAATTTTATGAAAAAATTTATTATTCCGTGTGAGAAAAGTGGGTTTTTAATATTTTTGAAAACCAAAATTTCTTCAGCATTCTTTAGGAGAACCAAAAGAACATGAAGCTTTTTATCACTCTCTTTTATGCCCCATTGGAGAGCCCATGGAATACAAAAATTTTTTAAAATCAAGTATCTTTTATGCCACACTGAAGGGTCGAAAGAATATAAAAGGTTTTATTTTTTTTAAAATCCAAAAAAACTTGACTTTATATTTGAAAAGGATATCTCGTTATTAAAATAATTTGTAATTTTTCTTTCATATACTGGGAAAACTTTTACGTCTTATTTTAACATGGAGACATTACCTTAATTTTCAAAAAATATTTAATTTTATTATTAAAAATATTAATTAAATGTCCTAAGGCATGGAATTGGTGTAAAATGATGAACCTAGCCTTATTATGTACTTTTGTCATGAAAGCATCCCTGTAAACACATAAGACTTTGTTCTAACATGAAATTATAAAAATGCTTTCGGAGTGTACCTTCGATATAAAGGTATCCTAGTAACCCTAAAGGACTAAAAAATAAAAGGATGAACCTATCCTAATGCACTTTTGGCCTGAAAACATCCGGTGAGTATCTAGGACTAAAAAATAAGAGGATCTAGCTTTAGTATAAATTACCAAAATATCCTTGTGGTATACCTTCGACGTGAAAGTATCTCAGTACCCTAATAGGCACTAATAAGATGAGAAAATGATGAATCTATCCTAAATATGCACCTTTAGCATAAAAATATCTCGGTGAGTATCTAGGACTCAATTTTAAGGAAATTATTGAAATGCCTCTAGGTATACCTTTGACATTAAAGTATCTCAATATCCTAATGGACACCAATATGATGGGAAATAATTATTTTAGCCTGAATGGAGAAATTAAAAAAATGAAAGTTGACTTAACATGCAAAAATTACATTTAAGTCCTTAAACTCTTTAAAATTAAATTTGTGCCCTAACGGAAAATCAAAAACAAACGAAAAATTTTGAAAACTTTTATACCCTATGGAAGGCCATAGGAATAATAGAAATTTTTTAAAAATGAAAAAAATATCATATTAATTCTAAAACAAAAAGTTTTTCTAAATGGTCTTTAATATTTTTTAACTTTGCAATTTAGTCCTTGTACGAAATAAAATCATAATTAAACACAAAATTCATCACGAAAAATTATGGAAATCATATGAAAAATCATATAACAAATTTGGCCAAGCGCTTATAGCCTTAGAACAAAAATTTTGCAATTTTGCAAATAAGTCTTTAAACGTATTAAAATTACAAAATGGCCTCAAATAGAATAAAAATGACAAACAAGCATCTAAATGCATCCAAATCATGTAAAAGCGACCTAAAATTAGGCCTAGGAAAATTCAACAAAACCTAACTATACCGTATAACATAGACGCCTTATTTTGTTCGGGCCAACTTTTAGCATCCTAGGACTTAATTGAGAGATGATAGAATTAGACAATAAAAATTAAAAACTAAAATCAAACCCAAAAAACTTACCTATCTCAGTCCATAAAGAGCTAGATGCGTATCGAGTCAAAGCCCACACAAGCTGGTGGCACTTGTCGGGGTCAAATCCAAGAACTTACCTACCTCAGTCCACAAAGAGCTAGACGCCTATCGTATTAAAACCCACATAAGCTGGTGGCGCATGTCTAGAGTCAAACCCAAGAACTTACCTAACTTAGCCTGCAAAAAGCTGGATGCCTATTAAGTCAAAGCCCACATAAGTTGGTGGCACATGTCTAGTGTCAAAGCCAAGAACCTACCTACCTTAGTCCATAAGAGCTAGATGCCTATCGAGTCAAAACCCATACAAGCTGGGTGGCACATGTCTAGCATCAAACCCAAGAACTAAACCCCCTCAGTCCACAAAAAGCTAGATGTTTTTCGAGTTAAAGCCTAAATAAGTTGGTGGCACATGTATAGGGTCAAACTCAAGAACCTATCTACCTCAGTCCACAAAGAGCTAGACATCTATCAAGTCAAAGCTCACACAAGCTAGTGCCACATGTCTAGGGTTAAACCCAAGAACTACCTACTTCAGTCCATAAAAAGTCATACATTTATTGAGTCAAAGCCTACACAAGCTAGTGCTATCTACTTGGGGTTAAACCTAGGAAACAACCTACATTAGTCCATAAATAGTTGGACACTTATCGAGTTAAAGCCCATACAAGCTAGTGGAAAACAACTTAGTAGAAGGTTAAACCCTATAAACTTATTGAAAATTTCTTTTTATAGATATATTCAGCCTATCTCGACATAATATTAAATAGCTCCCTATTATTTTGCAGGCACCCAGAACCATCATCCTACCCAGAGAAAATGGTGTTTAATTGTCTTTGCCCTGTTCTTAATACTCAGCAATAGCCAAAGAGAGGTAACTTTAGACACTTTATTTTCTTTGGACCAACTTTTAGCATCCTATTACTTAATTGAAAGATGATAAAATCAGAAAGTAAAAAAATAAAAATTGAAGAACGATTATGGGGTGCTGTGTCATCAAGCACTATTAGGCGACAAAACATCAGGTGAAGATTTTTTTTGACAAGATCTAAAATGCCTGTAGGTATTAAAAAAATGTAAAAATAAAGCATTAAAAACCACTTTTCATGGTATGACTAAAGTAATTTAGATGAGTACATGAATTTATTTCCCATTCTGTGACCAAATTGAGGTAACTCGAGAAGACACAGGTATGTACAAGTTATATTTGTGCATAAATGTTGATACGAGGCCTTTACGTTGTAAAACTTGAATTTTCACATGTAGTATCGATACAAGAGGGTTTGGTATCAACACCTAGCATGTCTGTATTGATATAACCTTGGCAGTAGCTAAAGTTGTAATTTTTAGCAAAATGTATCGATACACAAGCATGAGTATAGATACAAATCCATGGAGTATCGATACAAGCCTATAAGTCTTGAGACTAGAAATAATTTTTTGCTTTTAGTATCGATACACACCTCATTGTATTGATACTCATGGGTAAAAATTACCTTGTGTATCGATACAACATGTTTTGTATCAATAGACCAAGGCATTTTTGCCCAGTTCAGACCATTTTTTAGCCTTCAGAAATTTATTTCAAACATGTTTTTACACCAAAAAACCATTATAATTCATTATAAACCTCGACTTTGGGCTTATGATTAGATTTAAACAAATTTTTAGAGCCTAAATAGCCAATGACAAAGGTCACTTTCATAAAATATATGATTGTAAGAGGGTATGTCAGGCATATCTCTAGTTATAGGCTATGACAAGCTTTTTACCCCTTACTCAGTATGGTAAAACCAATGGGAAGAAGGCTAGCTGAGTATAGTAGCTGAAGATGTCCCCTAGTATAGGAATGAAAGATAAAAAATGCCCTTACTTTGTCTTCTGGAAACATTGGCCAAGCATTGAATTTAAAGAGAGCTTCTAGCTGCCTATAAAAGGAGACTTCCAGCCATCTTAGAAAAGAAAAAAGGCTTTAATCATTTGCAAGAATTCCTCAAAAATCTTTAGTCCCAAAACTCTTCCAAAAACACTATTCAATTGGCCTTCACCATTAACCTTCTTCCTTTCCCGTAGTTCCACCAAACCACCATTACAAAACCTATAAAAACTCAACCTTTCACACACTTTCACCCTTAAAACACCTCACCATCAACCATATTACTAGAAAGCTTCTTCCTTTCATTTTTTTCTTTCCAAATAATAGCAAAAGGAAGGAAGGAACTGACCTTAAAGTCACTACTTTAGTAAAGGAGAGAAGTTCAAGCTTTTTTGGCATATTTTCTACCTTATTCCATTCATTTTCTATTTTTATCATCTACATCCTTTTAATGAGCCCTTTATTTTGCCATAACTATCCCAGGACTCTCATGAATTATTGTTGCCTTGGTTGTGGTAGTCTTGGGTTTTGATAATTCTCTAGATACTTTAATTTTTTTTGGATATGCAAACGTGCTATGCTTCATTTTCATTATTATCATAGCCTTTGTTCATGCATTTCTTGCCGTGTTCCCTTCATATTCACATATTCATCTCATATTTAAATGTTCACCTTAACATGTCTTATGTATGTTCATGCATGTTCTTGTATTCTAAAGAGTCTTATGACATAAAAATGTTGTATTGACAACTCGAGTATGCATTCTTTTGTTTAAATATGTTCATATCATTTCCATGAGCTTTATTTGTTATCTTTTTGCATTTTGTCACCTATTTCCATGTCAAAATGTCATCTTTGTGTGTTTCCATGTTTAGTTCATGTTTGTGTGTGTTGTATTTTGTCCATGACATCTTTGTTAAAATACTTGCTTCTTTCCTAAAAACATGATTTTTAGAAAAATCCCTAAGTTCATTCTACTTCTAATAGATGAAGGATAGCATGGATTTAATGTTTTCATAAATTGGTCTTCTAATCTTAAGAACAAATCAAACATTCCAGCTCTAGATTCATGGTAACATAAGCTTAAAAGTGTTATTTCTCAAGCAAAAATGACCTATTTTAGTTGAAAACATACTAAGCCTTGATCTTGAGTTTAACTCCTTCATGATGGCATGATCTTCAGGATTATGGAATGAACTTATGATGCCCATGTCATTGTTTCCCTTGTGTTATAGATGTTTGAACGTAACTCGAGTTTGACCCCAAAGATAATCCCTAATTTTTGCTTTGGCAACACTGTAGTCTGAATTTGAAAAATTATTTTAAAACCATAAATGATTTTCTTAGAATTGTTTTGATATTTTCCCTTAAAAAGCATCAAAATAGCTTCCTAAAGGTGTTTCATTTGCCCTTGGATTAGTTCAAACCTTTGCTATCCAAAACCCCTAAAATTAGTGAATAGTTTTTTGTTTGGGTCATTTGGGACAACTAAACAAAATTTTCAACTTCTTGAATATTATTTCTAGAAATTTCTAGAAATTTCCTTTCAGAAACATATTGTTCATGATTTAATGATCCCCCATGAGCCTGAAATAATTTTTCAAAATTTAACGTGCCTTTTCCCCTGCATATGCTGCCAGTGTCAAGATAGACTTAACTTTAAAAACTAATTCCACCTAGAAAGTGATTTTCTAGGATTTTTGGAATTTTTTTATGTCAGTCCTCATTAAGTTTGTTTCGAACGATACCTTATTCACCTCTTAGTGCCTTCGCAAAATCCCAAAATAAATTTAGGAAGGGAGATGACACAATGTTGTCCCCTGTTTTTAACCTAATCTTTTAAATGCCTTTATAGAGACATTCAGATGTCTCAAAATACATCCACTTGGTTCTCCTATAACACAAGCTCTTTAGATTCAGATCAAGGCCAAACTTAAAAATAATAATTTTATACAAAATACCTTTTTCCTCCATATTAAAATTTTTGCTAGTGAAGATACTCCAACTTCATTATTTTAAGGGGATTTTCAAACCCCGCTTTACATTCAAAACTTAAATTTCTTTTCCAATCAAATCAATCTTTAATATACCTAAAATTACAACTCTTAGGGATACTCCAACCTCATTGCTCTGAGGGGGGTACTCCAACCTTGTTTTTAACTCAAAACTCAAATTTTCTCTTCGAGGTAACATTTAAGATTCCTAATTGTTTTCTTAAAACATCAAGAATTTTCATCTTTAGGAATGCTTCAACCTTATTTTTTGAGGGGATACTCTAACCCCACTTCTCATTCAAAATTTGAATTTTTTCCCTAATTAAAACTCCCTTTAAGCATACTTAAAAATTTTTTACCACTAGGGATACTCCAACGTCATTTTTCGAAGGGATCCTCCAATCCTATTTTTTTAGGTTTCATCTTAAATCCAAATTCTCTCTACTAAACATCCTCAGGCCTACCAATCAAAACTTCCTTTCTCAGTCCTTTGAGTACATTGAATCCAGCCAAGTCTCAAAGTTTTCGTCCTGATTATTCTTTAATAATCGAAGACAATTATGAGATACATCCCAATCGTCCCTTTCTTTTACATTCTTTTGTTCATGATTATTTGTTTATGATATTGTTATATTTTTTTTGTCTTACTAACACGTGTCCTTTTTATAGTAACTATTGTGCATTCATATTTAAAATTTGTTTTTAAAAAAATTTTAAAAGGCAATGTTTTGTGTTGCTATCTCTTTAGTGGCTAGTATGGAATATATGAATTTTTAATTAATCCAAAAATCACTTTCATAAAAATCCCTCTTCATACCTCCACAGCGCATAGGTGATGTCAAATTATCTTTCGAAACCCAGATTTGCATTATCCACTGAAGTTCATGCATTAAAGGGGAATATATCTAAATAATGATCAAATGGAGCCGATTAGGTCGAAACCAAAGTGAGTCATAGTTAGTAGGTATCGATTTCAGGTGTTGTGAAAGTGTTAATCCTTCCCTACACATAACCAACTCTTGAACCCAACCAATGAATCTCTGAACTT
Organism: Adansonia rubrostipa; assembly: GCA_038381775.1. Classification (NCBI taxonomy): domain Eukaryota; kingdom Viridiplantae; phylum Streptophyta; class Magnoliopsida; order Malvales; family Malvaceae; genus Adansonia; species Adansonia rubrostipa. Next base: position 5,560,950 of record JBBYHM010000018.1, on the reverse strand, counting down.
TGTAGACCTTGAAATCAATGTTTTGAATTTCAAAACTTAAAATATTGTTTTCACTGGGTGTCCAATCCTACCTAGCTCGAAATGATCGATGGTGACTCCAAGTTTATGGCCACTTCTTGGCAGCCATTTGAGACTAATTAGATGAGCAATTTGCCCGATGGTCTTTCTCCCCTTCATATTACTATGCCTAATCCAAATCCTGATCATGGGATAACTCAAATGCTTGACCACCACCAACATCATATATTTTTAAGTCGAGCACGCTAAGCTCTTCGGATCACCTAAAGTTTTAAAAGCGAACACGTGGCGACATGTAACAAATTTGCAAAAATTACAAATTAGTCCCTAAGCTTTCTAAAATTATAGAATGGCCTTAAAAAATATAAAACTTTGCAAGATAGCATCCTTACCATTCAGCCAAGATAAAATGTTCCTAATGGATCTTTAAAATATGGGAAAATTATAAGTTATCCTTTAAAAATCATATTAACACTAAATTCATCTAAAATTAATTTAAAACAAATCAACGAAAAATTACAAAAAAATTCCTTTAAGGTTTTGAACAATCCAAGAATAATCTCAAAAAATATATCGATGACAAAATCACTTCATGCATGACCATATCCATAACTTTCATATTCAAAAATTCAATTTTATGATCTAGAAAATATTCACAACAAAATAAAAAGCAATCAAAATGAATTAACATGAATTTAAGCTAAAATAATAAAGAAAGTTACAATATAGGTTATTATTTTTGAAGATATGAAAATTGGATCATTGCTTCAAAGTTTGGCTTCCAAACTTGGTATTTACACCATCAGCTCATACTATAATGAAACTCATAAAAAGGAAAAGAATCAAAATAAAAATCAAAGTAGAAATTAAAAGATAGAAAAATACCTTAGCAAAATTACCAAAATTTCTTCCAAGTATTGTTATTGTTGCATTTTTTTTCTTTTCGTGAGGTTGCTAAAAATGAAAGTAAAGTCATTAAATGAAATTGAAAAAACCCCAAAGTTATTGTTGACACATTCATGGTAATAAATTAAAATGAAAATATAATAACATAAAATAATAAATAATAAATATAATATATACTAAAACATATGTGTACATATATATCTACACAAAATGATTGAGAAAAATAAAATGAAATTCAAGGATTTAATTTGGTAATGTATAATTTAAATTAGCAAATCAAAAATAAATTGTATACAAAAATATTTTAATTTACATGTATAAATTAAATGAAATAAAATTTAAATCAAAATTTATTTGTAACTTACCTTTAATTTGATATCTCATGGTAAAAATGCCAATATAAAACTTTTTTTTGAATATTTAAAAAATTTTTTTAAAGTGAGTATCGGTATAAATACTACACGAATATTGGTATATCGATAAAAATATGTGACAGTCCACTTCACAAATTTCATGAAAAATTCTCGAAAATTTCTTAAAAGTGAGAAATTTGACCATGATGATATTCACAGAAATAGATTTTCAAAATTTGATAAGAAAATATTTAAAGTAATTTTTTCTTTCATATGTATCCTTTTTGTTAGAGATTTACTCTCTAGAACCCTTGAAATGGCATTAATTTTGTCACGTTCACATTCGACTATTTAGATATAATTAAAAGGATCATGAAAATGTCTAATCTACCTGAAATAGATCACTCTTGATTGAAGTGGCCGTTAAATTCTTAATCTCGAATATTTAGGACTATTAAAAAATAGACTCGGACAAAATTAGGTGTCTATAGTTTTACAAGAGAAAAAAATTCAAAATTTAAATGAAAAGCGGGGTTAGAGTATCCCCAAAGGTGAAAATTTTATGTTTAAAAAAAGTTTGATTAGGAATCCAGAAATGATCTGAGAAAAAGAAAATTCAAGTTTTGAATGAAAAGCGTGGTTAGAGTATCCTCTCGAAAAGTGGGGTTAGAGTATCCCAAAGGTGAAAATTTTATTTTTAAAAAGGTTTTGATTAAAAATCCCAAAAAGATCTGAGAGAAAGAAAATTCAAGTGTTGAACAAAAAGTGGGGTTAAAGTATCCCCTCAAAGGGTGGGTTAGAGCTTTCTAGAAGTGAAAATTTTGATATTTATGAAGAAAATAAATATTTTGGGGAAAAAGGTATTTTAAGAATAGAAACTAAGAATTTAAATAAAAATATGGTTTTGTGCAGCCTTGATCTTACGTACTCAATAAGGAATCAGTTAGATGCATTTTAAGATGTTAGAATGTCTTGATAAAGATGGTTAAGCAAATTGGGTTAATTTAATTCCAAAAATAAGGGATAACTTCGCGTTATCTCCCTTCTCGAATTTATTTTGTGTTTATTCAAAGGTTTTAGGGGGTGAACGAGGCACCATGGGAAAGGTAACTCTATGAGGATTAATATAAAACTATTTTAAAAATCTTAGAAAATCACTTTCTAGGCGAAATTAATTATCAAATTTGGGTTTGTTTTGACACTAGCTGCATGTGTAGGAGAAAAGGCATAATAGATTTTGGAAAATCGTTTTCATTCAGTATCGTTAAATCAGATATGATACCTTTTTAGAAATAGAATTTCATAAATTTTCTAGGAAAATGTTTCCAAAATTCAAAAAAAAATTGGTGGGTTGAATTGGCCTAAATAGAATGCAAGTCACTAGTTTTAGGGGTTTCAAATAGCTAGGTTTAAAAATCATAACTCCCTCATCCGAAATGATTTGGGTGCAAACAAGACACTATAAGAAAGGTAATTCAATGTTCTTTCAAGAAAAATATCAAAAAATAACTAATTTTTTTAATGGTGGGCATAATGCTACCAGTGCAAAAATAAATGAGTTTTTTTGGTAATTTTTAGGTTTCTTAGGACTAAATTCAAGCCAAGGATGTCTAAACATCTATAAAGCAAAGAAAAGGGTGACATGTGTGTTGCAATTTCATTCCATAATCCCAGAGTAGTTTGGAATGATGAAACAACAAATAAACCATGCCACAAAAAAACTGAAGATCAAAGCTTAATATTTCTAACAAATAAAAGGGCTTTTTAAAAAAAAAGTACCATTTTTGAGTTTGTTCAACCATGAATCCAGACCTAAAATTTTGATTTGTCTTTAAGATTGGAGAACTAATTGTAAGAAAACATTAAATCTATGCTAGTCTCTATTTATTAGAGGTAGCATAGACCTAATTGGGGTTTTTAAAAATCAAATATTTATAATAAAGAAGCAAGCATTTTGAAAAATATTTTATGAACGAGATGCAACGCACATAAAGGTGAACATGGACAACATATTTAAACAAGCAAAGATGATATTTTGACAATGGAAAAGGTAGGCAAAATGTAAAGTGATGACAAATAATATACATGAAAATATTAGCCACATAAATGACATTTAGAATCAAGCCATGGATGATGGTATGAATTTGGTTTACCAAATGAAAGCATGCTAGAATTTTCAAGATAATATTTTTATTTCATAGAACCTACCAAGATATAAGAAAATCCATGAATATGCTCAAGACATGCTAGGGTGAACATTCAAGTATTAGTTGAACATGTGAAGGTAGATGAAACATGACAAAAAATGCATGAACATGGATTGTTCTGATGGTGAAAATAAAGCATGGCATATTTGACCATCCAAGCAACGTTAAAGCATTAAGAGGATCATCAAAATCATAAGACTACCACAACTAGGGCCATAATATACATGAGAATCTTAGAAGGATCATGGTAACATAAAAAAAAGGTCACTAAGATGATGTAAATGCTGAAAAATAAGGAAATAAATAAAGTATGAAGAGAAAATATATCAAAAGCTTCAAGCTTTAGCCATATCATCTGGTCACAACTTTGGACTCACATTTTTCCTTCTTTACATGTTGATTAGCAAGAAAATGATGAAACAAAAAGGGGGTCCTTTTAGTTATTATGTTGTTAGAAGAGAGCTTTTACAAGAATGATGAGTGGAATAAAATGTTTTGAAAGGTTTTTTTGTGGTGGTTTTAAGGAGCCATGGGAATAAAAAAGGGTTTTTATTTTTTGGTGGCTAAGGAATATTGAGAAAATGTATGAAAATGAGTGTTTTCTGCTAAGAATGTTTATGTAATGTGTAAAGTTCTATGTTGCCTGTGTATGTATCTCTTAGCTAAGCCAAAGTTAGCATGTATAGCCATATGAGTATGAAGATAAAAAAAATGCACAAGCAAGGGTATTATGGGGTTTTAGTGCTTGTACCTTATACAAGGACAAGGTACTATGATCAGCTGCCATGCAAACTTATTAGCTTGCTTAACAAAAACAATGAATTAAGGCCACTTTATGCAATGAACATTGAGAAAAATTAGTCTTACCCTTTAACAACTTGCATAATGTCATAAAATGTCCTTTGTGATGGCTATTTGCACCTAAAAAATTTGTTTAAATATAATCACGAGTCCAAAACCAAGGTCTGGTATGAATGTTAATGATTTTTTGTGTAAAAAATGTTTGTCAGATTTTCAAATCAACGGTAAAAAGGATAAAAATGGTTCAAACTAAGTAAAAATGCCTAGGTGTATCGATACAAAGTATTTTGTATAGAAAATTTTGCCCACTAGTATTGATACAATAAAGTTTATGTCGATACCAAGAACAAAAATGTTCCTAATCATGAGGAGACTTATATATGCATTGAAACACTTGCTTGTGTATCATTCATTTGGCCAAAAATCATGATTTTAGTTATTACCAAGGCTTGTATCAATACAAACATGCTAAGTATCAATACCACACCTTAGGTATCAATACCAAACCCTCTTGTATCAATATTACATGTAAGAATTTAAATTTTTAGTGATGTTAAAGCTTGGTATCAATACCTAGGCACCAATGTGACCTACACATACTTTAGGCTCTTTGAAACTTTGCTTTGGTTAAAAGTAATGGGAATTGACCCGTGCTTATCCTACGATGCTAAAAATGACCTTGGAT
>JBBYHM010000018.1:5493264-5555880 GCA_038381775.1 Adansonia rubrostipa | reverse complement strand
CTTTGAAACTTTGCTTTGGTTAAAAGTAATGGGAATTGACCCGTGCTTATCCTACGATGCTAAAAATGACCTTGGATGCCTCGATGATGGCCTAGACAAAATATGGTGTCTCCAGCTACCCTTCTTTAGCTGTTGCTAAGTATCAAAAAAAGGTAAAGACAAATAGCCACCATTTTGTCTAGGTAGGATAATGTTTCTTAAATGCCTGCAAAAGTGAAATTTAATTAATGTTTTGTCGTGATGATCACAATATATTAGAAACTATTTTGATGAAAGTTTGAATAGGTTTTTGTAAGTTTTAACCTCTCATTAGGTTTTTAGATTCTTTCCTAAGGTTTAAGCTTTCTAGATATATGTCAGCTAATGTGGACTTTAACTTGATAGGTTTCCAACTCTTTATGGTGGATTGAATTGCTGCCTAGCTCTTTATGGATAAACTTGATTGATGCCCAGCTTTTTTTGGATAAACTCAATTGATGTCTAGCTCTTTATGGACAAAGTCGACTAGCGTCCAGCTTTTTATGGACTAAAAAGAAGAAGGCATCCAGTTCTTTGTGGACTAAAAGAAAAAATGCATCCAACTCTTTATGGGCTGAAAGGAATAAAGGCACCCAGCTTTTTGTGGACTAAAAAGAAAAATGATGTCTAGCTCTTAATGGATTAAAAAAGGGAAAAAAAGCATCCAGCTCTTTGTGGAATAAAAGGGAAAAAGACATCTAGCTTTTGTGGACCAAAAGGAAAAAATAAATCTAACTCTTTGTGGACTAACAAGAAAAGGCATCCAACTTTTTGTGGACTAAAGGAAAAAAAGCATCTAATTTTTTTGTGAACTAAAGGGAAAAAGGCAGCTAGCTCTTTGTGGACTAAAAGAAAAAAAAATACATCTAGCTCTTTGTGGACTAAAAGGGAAAAAGATGTCTAGCTCTTTGTGAACTAAAGGGAAAAAGCATCCAGCTTATGGATTAAGGGGCAGAAAGTGTCTAGCTCTTTGTGAACTATAGGGAAAAAGACGTCCAGCTCTTTTTGGACTGAACGAAAAAAGTTTCCAACTTTTTATGGACTAAAAGGAGAAAAAGGCATCCAATCCTTGTGGACCAAAAAGTTAAGGTGTCCAACTCTTTATGGACTAAACATTATAACTTTAAGTACATTTTCTAGATGTCTTTTTGATTTGCGAGTTCATGAAATCAGGGATCTTTACCTAAAGCCTTTCTAGGCTTTTCAAAAATAAGAATTTGTATCCAAGGATTTTTATTGGTTTAAATTTTATGCATGAGAGTTTGTACCTAAAAGATGTTAGTTGTAGTATAAATAATGCATGAGGATGCAAATGCATGTTTAAGTGATGCAAAGGTGATGATTTTTAAAGCTTGATCTACTGATTAGTTTTGCCTTTCCAATCAGTTTTTCTTTAATGAATTTGATAGAGTGATCTCTTGCTCTGAGATTCACTAACTTTGTTCTAGATTTCCAAAATTTTTCAATGTTAATGTTGCTTTTAGAAGGTATTGGTGGCCTATGATTATGGAAGTAAGGTTCTGAGCTTGAATGGCTTATGTTTGGTAACTTTTTGTTAAGTTGAGTTTGATGGTAGGTATGAAGGATTTATATTATCAATTCTAATTCAAAAAATATCTTTGAGTAGATTAATCTAAACTCCAGTGGTTTTGATAATATATGGAAAAGATTTTTTTTACCCTTTACCTTTGGGTTGGGGTTTCTGGGGAGTAGATTTTTAGCACGTTTTCAGATGTGGAGGCCTAAGGGTAATACAGATTGTAGCTCTAAGGTTTATTCTTGATCTTTAGACATGAAATGAAATTCCCACGAAGTTTTCCATCTTTAAAAGTAATGCTAGGAAATCCAATTATCAATTCTTTTCATTTATCAAGCATTATCAATTAAATGATAAACATGATGCAACATGGGATATAGGGGTTACAAAAGGACTTTGCAAGAAATAAAGTGATTGTATTTTATTCAAAAGAAAAAGGGTGCAAGTTATGACAAATTTTAAGATCATGAAAGAATTTGAGATACAAAAGAGTTAAAAAAGGTTTTCTTGGTTGTTGAGCACTTAATATTGATGGCATCAATCTTCCACTGAGTGTTTTTGGAGACATTTCTCAAGCGATTAATCCTTCTGGTGTTGGCTAACTCATAAGGAGATTCTTCGGATCATCTCATGGTGGGAAAGTTGTTTGGAGGTTAGGTAGACACCATTTTTTCTTCAAGCATGGGTGAGAATAAGATTCAGTAGAGTAGATTGACATAGAATAAGTGGGTCAGGTCATGATTCGATGTTAAAGTCAAAGAAAAATGGATCCAGATTAGGTCAAATTTTAGAGGCAATTTGGTTAATTACGCCTGCTTTCGGTTTTCTACCTAAGTAAGTTTGTTTTCCTATAAGTTCTCTCTTTTTTTGTTCTTGTTTTTTTGGTTTGTTTTTTAAAGAAGAAGAAGAATAGGATGCCCATTTTCATTAAAATTCTTTTAGGCTTAATATTTCTTGAAAAAAAATCAAAATTAACAAGAATAGGCAAATTGCTAATGTCCATTTTAGTTGAGATCAGGGTTTTTTTTAAAAATAAATGTTTTACCATGTATGACCTTTCCCAATTTGGAGTTATTTTCTTTGAGCATCTTTATGAATTGTGAAAATTTGTTTGAGCACTAAGTCACTTTCTCAGAACTGATGGGATAGACCTTTTTGTTATGGGCTCTCATTATACATTTTTGATACATCTGACCATGATAGATGGCTTTCATTCTTTTTTCTTTAATGAGATTGAGCGGCTCATATCACTTCTTGAGCCATTTTACTTCTTCAAGTTATGATTCCATCAAGACTCTGAGTGAGGAGATTTTGACCTCAATAAGTAGAATAGCCTTCATGCCGTAAACTAAGGAAAATGGGATAGTACTCATAAAAGGTTGAACTATTTTGTGATATGCATCTAGTGCAAAGGGTAACTTTTCGTGCCAATCTTTATATGTTTTAGCCATTTTTTTAACTATTTTCTTAATATTCTTGTTGGCTGCCTCGATTGCCTTACTCATTTTTAGATGATATGGCACAGAGTTATGATGTTGAATTTCAAATTGGGAACAGACTGCTTGTATCATCTTATTTTTCAAGTTACGCGCATTATCTATACGATTTATATAGATACCTCATTTTGTCTGGGCTAATTTTTGGCATCATCGGACTTACTTGAAAGATAATAGAATCAAAAAATTAAAAAAAAATAAGGGATGATTATTGGCTGTCATGTCGCTGGCACTATTAGGAAACACAATGCCAAGCGAAAAATTATTTTATGGAGGTCTGAAATGCCTACGGGTTGTATTAAAGAAAAATATAAAAATGAGGCATCAGAGGTCATTATTCTAGGTGTCACTGAAGTCATTCAGATGAGCACAAGTTTGTTTTCCACTATTAATTACCAAAATAAGGTATTTAAAGAGCTTAAGATACGTATAAGTCACATTGGTGCATAAGTATTGATACAAAGCTTTCATGTTGTTGAAAATTCAAGTTTTTACATGTAGTATAGATACAAGAGGGTTTGGCATCAACACATAAGGTGTGGTCTCAATACTTAGTGTGTTTGTATCAATACAAGCCTTGGAAGTAGCTAAAGGTGTGATTTTTGGCAAAATATATCAATACATAAGTAGGAATATCGATACAAATCCATGAAGTATCGACGCAGGCCTCTAAGCCTTGAGACTATAAATAATTTTTTCTCTTGGTATCGATACATAATTCATTGTATCGATACCCATGGGAAAAATTTGCCTTGTGTATCGATACAAAATATCTTGTATTGATACACCAAGGTATTTTTGCCCAGTTTAGGCCATTTTTTAGCCTTTGAAAAACTGATTCAAACACGTTTCTTGCACCAAAAATCATTATAATTCATACAAGGCCTCAGCTATAGGCTCATGATTGGACTGAAATAAATTTTTAAAGCCCAATGATAAAGGATTTTTTTCATGAAATATATGATTTGTTAGAGGGCATGCTTGGCTTTTCTCCAGTTGTAGGTTATTACAGCCTTTCTGCTCCACTAGCCTACATGGCAAAACCAATGGAAATAAGAGTAGCTGAGCATAGTACTTGGAGCTGTCCCTTAGTACATGAATGAAAGATAAAAAAATGCCCTTGCTTTGTCTATAAAAAGCATTAGCTAAACCTTGAATTTAAAAAGAGGCCAAAGCTGGCTCAGCCATTAGGGATCAATCATTTTTCCACCAATCTCCAGCAAACCTCTATCAACCTCTAAAAAGAGATTCCAGTAAACATTGTTCCATTGGCTTTTACCTTTAACCTTCCTCTATTCCCATAGCTCCTTAAAATCACCATAAAAATACTTCCAAGATCCTCTATTCCATTTATCCTTCCTCTTAACTTCTTTCCATCGACACCCTACCAGACATATCTTTTTTTTTTCATCTTTTCCTTGCACATGAAAATAAAAAAAAAAAAGGAAAGAAGGTGAATCACTAGTTACTGCTCAAAGAAAAATCTAAGGCTTGAGACTTTTGATATATTTTTTCACCTAGCTTAATTTCTTTTTTCATTTCCAGCACTTCATTTTGGTGAACTATTTATGCTGCCAAGATCATCCTAGGACTCCCATGCATTATGTTTACCTCAGTTGTTGCAGTCTTAGGATTTTGATGTTCTTTTGATGCCTTGAAATTGCTTGGTAGGGTAAACATCTGCTTTTTCATTTTATCATCAAAGCAGTCCGTTATTCATGTATTTTCTTTCATGTTTCACCTATTTCCACATGCTAAACACATGCTTGAATATTCTTGTTGACATGCATTGAGTATGTTTATGCATTTTCTTGCATTGTAAGGAGTCTTATTGCATAAAAATGTTGTCTTAAAAATTCCAGCATGTTTTTTTTTGCTTAAATATGCTTCTGTCATCTTCCATAACATGATTTTTTATGCCATTCACAGAGTTATCATTTCCATACATCTTATTTGTCACTTCCTTGCATTTTTTGTTATCTCTTCCATGTCAAAATGTCATCTTCGTGTGTTTGCATGTGTTATCCTTATTCATCTTTATGTATGTTGTATTTTGTTGACATCTATGTCAAAACGCTTATTTGTTTGTTAAAAATTTGATTTTCAAAAAAAAAAATCCCCAAGTTAAGTTCATGCTACATCCAATAGATAGAGAGTTGCATGATTTAATGTTTTTATAAAATTGGGCTTCCAATCTTGGGGATAAATTAAATATTTCAAATCTAGATTCACGGTAAAACAAGTTTAAAGGATGATGTTTTCCAAACAAAAATCCCTTTTAGTTGATTAAAAAATATATATTAAGCCTTGATTTTGAGTTTTAACACCTTCATGGAGGCCTAGTCAACGGATTGTTTCATCATCCCAAACTACTTTAGTATTGTGGAATGAACTCTTGATGCCCATGTTGGTCTTTTTCTCATGTTGTGGACATTCTGTAATCCATAACTCGAATTTGATCCCCTAGAAGCTTGAAAAATCGAATAGTCCCTTGTTTTGCTCTGGTAGCACTATAGTTTGAGTTTGAAATTTTTTTTTCAAACTATAAATGATTTTTCTAGGATTTTTTGATATTTTTCTCTTAAAGGGCATCAAAATGCCTTTCCAAAATTGTCTTATTTGACCTCGGATCATTCTAGATGAAGGAATTATGATTTTTCAAACCTTGACTTTTTAAAACCTTTCTGTTTGGGCCATTTTGGCCCATGATTTTTATATTATTTTAAATATTTTTCCTAGAAAGTTTGCAAAATTCCATTTCCCAAAAGGTATTGTTTCCAATTTAAAAATTCTGAATGAGTTCAAAATGATTTTTCAAAGTCTATCATGCCTTTTTCTATGTACATGCTGCTAGCATCGAGACATGCCTAAATTCAAAAATTAATTCCACTAAGAAAATGATTTTCTAGGAATTTTGGAATATTTTTATATTAATCCTCGTTGAGTTACCTTTCCAACGGTACCTCATTTTCCTCTAAAGCCTTTGAACAAACCCATAATAAATTTGAAAAAAAGACGACAAGATGTTGTCCCTTATTTTTAACCTAATTTCTGAAACTTTTTATGTAGATATTCAAATGCATCCGACTGGTTCCTTTGCAACACAAGCCCTTTAAGCTTAGGCTAGGGCATGAGATAAAAATATTTTATTCAAATATTTGATTTTTTATTTTCAAAATACCTCTTTTTAAGATAATCATTTTCTTGAAACATAAAAAAATTCATCTTTAGGGATACTCTAACCCCACGTCTCTAAGGGGATACTCCAAACCCTCTTTTTCACAGAAAAAAGTCAATTTCTTTTTTCTTAAATTTATTTGAGATTCATAATCATTTCCTTAAAACATCAAAAAGTTTTATCTTTAGGGATACCTCAACCTCACCTCTTCGAGGGATACTCCAGCCCTAATTTTTTTACCAAAAGTCTAAAAATTTTATCTTTCCTGAACATCACAGATTGTTTCAATTAAAACCTTTTTTGTCCCTTAAATTACCACTAAATCCAAACAAGTCTAAAAAATGTCATTATGGTTGTTCTTCAATAATCGAGGATAATTATGAGATACATCCCAATCATCCCTCATTTTTACGTTCTTTTGTGTGTAGTTTTTTTTGTGATATTATCATTTTCTTTTTTGTCCTACTAACATGTTTCCTTTTTGTAGCAACCAATGTGCATTCATATTTAAAAATTGTTTTAAAAATTTTACAAGGTAATTTTCCATGTCGGTATCTTTTTAGTGCCTAACATGAAATATCTGAATCTTTAAAATTTAATTCAAAAATTATTTTCATTACAAAAAAGTCCTTACGATCTTCATAACTCCATGGTGCATAGGTGATATAAAATTTTTTATCAAAACCTAGATTTACAATTTCCATAGAACTTCATGCATTAAAAGGGATAATATCTAAATAATGACAAAATGAAATCAATTAGGCTAAACCAAAGCAAGATATAGTTAGCAGGTACCACTCAGGCACCGTGGGGTGTTAATCCTTCCCCACATATAATTAACTCCTAAAACTAACCAATGAATCTCTAGACCTTGTAGACCTTGAAATCAATATTTTAAGTTTCGTAACTCAAAATATTATTTTTGATAGGCATCCAATCATTCCTAGCTCGAAATGATCTGCGGTGACTTCAAATTTATAGTTACTCCATGGTAACCTTCCCAGACTTATTGGATGAGGGATTCGTTCGATAATCTTTATCCCTTTCATTACTATGCCTAATTTAAATCTCGATCAAGGGATAACTTAAAAGCTAGACCAAACACCATATATTTTAAGTTATGCATGCCCACTTTGGATCGTCCAGAGAGAAAACAAAGGGTACATGGCAACAATTTGTTTAGGAAGCCCATATTTGCAGCTGATGTCCTATGTCGCAAATTTGCATATTACATATTTAGTAATGTTGGCATAAAAAGTCATTTTTGCGTACTTAGTGAAATAACCAATAGCAACCAAAATAAAGTAGGGGTGATTAGTCCGATCATGTCGATACCCCATATAGAAAAAGGCCATTAAGGCTATCATAGGATGCAAAGGTAATAGTGGGACATGGGTTTTGTTTGTGTCAGTTTGGCATTTGTGGTGCTTCTGAGCATTGTCAATGCAATCCTTCTTAAAAGTCAACTAATAATAACCTAATTGCATGTCTTGTTTTGCCATTCAGTGTCTATTGGTGTGCGTATCATAAATTCCTTCATGGACTTCTTTAAGGATTCTTTTAGCTTCGAACGCATCCATGCACCAGAACAGTGCTTGATCCCAACTTTTCTTGTATAAAATTCTACCATCCAAAACGAAGCTCATAGCTATTCTTGGATGGTTTTCTTATTAGTTTTGATAGCATATTTGGGATATTGTTGATCTCTAGCATACCAGAGGATGTCATGATACCATGGCAAGTCGTCCTTCTATTTTTGACATTTTAACAATGTGTTGAAGTTGTATAAATGCTCATCTAAATGGCAGTAATATCCAATTCTCAATTAGCTTTAAACGTGGATGATAAGGTAGCCAAAACATTAGCTATTTGCTTATTTTCATAAGGTAAGTTCTAAAAGCTGATATCATCAAATTCTTTTTGAGTTTTGAGATCAACTTCCCAAAATGAATTAGTTTAGCATAACACATTTGCAATTCTTTTTTTAGTTGGTAGATGACTAAGGCAGAATCTTTAAATACTTGCAGAGTCTTGATACCTCTTTTAGTGGTGATCTAGAGTCCCATGATGTAGATTTCATATTCAGTTATATTATTGGTACAATCAAAGTTTAATTTTATGGTGAAGGGGTAGTAGTTTCCATCAAGTGAGATAAGAATTGCTTCGATTCCATGCCTCAATACGTTTGAAGCTCCATCAAAATACATTCTCCAAGATGAACTACTATCAAAAGTTTCTTACCTCAGATATGCACATAAAGTCTTCATCAAAAAATTCAAAGTCAAAAGGTTGATAGTTAATTATTGCTCGGCTTGCCAAAAAGTCTATTATTGCTGTACAATTTTGTACTTGAAGAGTAAGACTCGCCACTTGGCTAATTTTCCTGACAAGGCACGGGTCTTAAATAAATACTTGTTGGGATCAAATTTGGCGATCAGCCATATGGCATGGTATAGCACGTATTACCTTAACTCTGAGTTATCCACACTAGAGTACAACATAACTTCTCTATTGCTAAATAGTTATTTTCACACTCCATGAACTTCTTGCTCAGATAGTAAATAGCTTGTTCCTTTTTACTCGATTCATTGTGTTAACCTAATACACAACCTATTGACCTATCAAAAATTGATAAATACAAGATAAAAAGTCGATTGGGCACTAGTGGCAGAAGTATTGACAGGTTTGAAAGGTAATGTTTAACTTTATCGCAGGTTCTTTGTATTCTTCATTCCATTCTCTGGGATTTTATTTTTAAAGTAGTCAAAAAATCATATCACATTTGTTAGTCAACTGAGATATAAATAAAGCTATGTAGTTTAACTTTCCTAAGAAACTCCTTACTTCTTTTTGGTTTTGAGGTGGTGGCAAGTTTTAAATAGCCTTGACTTTGTCGAGATCAATTTTTATTCCTTTTTTGCTTACAATGCACCCTAATAGCTTGCTGAATATGCATTTGATGAGATTTAACTTGAGCTGGTATTTACGAAGTCGATTGAAGAGTTTTTGCAAATTGACTACATGTTCACTCTCCATTGGCGAGTTAGCAATCATATTATACACAGAGAGCTCTATTTCTTTATGCATGAGATCATGGAACAATGTTACCATTGCCCTTTAATATGTTGCCTTAGCATTTTTGAGCCTAAAGTGCAGTACTTTGTAGCAAAAGTGCCCCACATGGTCATGAAAGTGGTCTTTTCCATGTCCTTAGTTGCCATTTTAATTTGATTATAATTTGAGAATCCATCCATGAAGGAAAATAGTGTGTTTTGGCATTGTTGTCTATGAGAGTATCGATGTAAGGTAAAGGAAAATTGTCTTTTGGGTTGGCTCCATTCAGCTCCCTATAGTCTATACACATCTACATTTTGCCATCTTTTTTAGGGATCGAAATTATATTGGCCACCCATTCAAAATAGTTAGCTACTTTAAGAAATCCTACCTCTAATTACTTCTTCATTTCCTTTTTGATCTTCAGAAGCATCTCTAGTTTCATTCTTCTAGGCCTTTGTTACATGGGCTTGCACTTCAGTTTGAAGAGAAGTTTATGGACCACAATGTTGGCGTCTAATCCAAGCATGCCTTTGTAGGAATAGGCAAATACATCTCAATATTCTTGAAGGAGGTTTATCAATTGGATTCGAGTTGATAGGTTTGAAGATTCCAATCTTGACTTCTTTTTTATTCTCTTTTGTTTCTAGGTTTATGGTTTCAATAGGTTCTTCATAAGGTAATATATGTTTTTTTCTTGTTCAATTAATTCCAACAAGTCAGAGGGATCATGATTCTTCAAAATCCCTTTCAAGCTCAACTTCACCTACATAGATTGGTTATTTAAAATTGATATCCGAAATCTCAGTATGAATATTCATGCTCACTTTCATCTGGATACTGAGATATATGGAAAACGAGCAATATAAGTAGAAAAAGATGTAAATAAAGGTCTAAGAGTTGGCAAAAACTATGAAAAAGGACACAAATGATGAAATACATAATGTTTAGTCATTTTCATTGATAATACTTTATAAATGGATGCTCATACAAAGGATACTATAATTCTCTTGGATAGAGGCATGTAGGTTTAGTTCATAACTGTCATAACATGGCCTAGATGCAAATCCTGACCAAGCCTAACTTAAACGGCCCTTGACTATATAAGTGATAATGTATCATTATTTTAAAACTATTTATTCTTTTTTTAGGCCATATTAATATTAATATTCTCTTATTTCTAGGGACTCGGTAATTAAAATGAATTATTCGCCCATCTTAACCCTAAATATTCATCATGAAATGACCATTTATTTGGAGTCGCCACCAATCTATTTTGGCTAGGTGAGATAGGTCACACGTCGAAATTAATGCTTTAAGGGTCACGAAATCCTAAAAATAAATTCATGGTCTATGGAGTACCAAAGATCATTTTTAAGGGTTCGGGAGTCAATATAACCACAAGTAAGGATCTACCCTCTCATGGTGCCTAAAATTGGTACCTTATTGATCATGGTTAATTTGAACTTTAATTTTTATCTGACTTTAATATGTGGTATTTAATTACAATTCTCGTACTGTTAAAATAAGATTTTATTATTTCATGAGAGAAAATCAAGGTTTTGCATTTTGAAAGTTGAAACGTCTTATGCACCCCCATCGAAAAACCAATGGGATGCGAAAGTTTTTATTATTCCCTTTTATACCCTAACGAAAAACCAAAGGGACATGAAAGGTTCTAAAAAAACCCAAAATGTCTTTCACATCCTACTAGAGTACTTGACAAGTTGTGAAAGGTTTGTTTATTTGTATAAAATTCTCAATTTCCATTTTGAAAAAGGTATCTCGTCATTAGAATGATTTGTAAAACCCCTATCACATATGGTGGTAGGAGTTTCACGCATCACTCTAACTCCAAGACATTGCCTTTATTTTACAAAGGCATACGAATTTTATTTGAAACAAAAATAAAAGACCTAGAACTCGGTCTAGACACTAAAGTACTAATTTGAATCTAAGGACTAAAAAGACAAAAAAATGAACCTATCCTTAAAGTATACCTTCAGCATAGAAACACCTAGTGATTACTTAAAACTAGGTTTTAAAAACAATTAAAATATCCCTAAGGCTTACCATCGACACTAAGGCAACTGGTAACTGCTTAGGATTTGGTTCTAAGGAAAATTAAAATATTCCTAAGGCTTACCATCGACACTAAGGCACCCGGTAACTACTTAGGATTAGGTTCTAAGGAAAATTAAAATATTCCTAAGGCTTACCATTGACACTAAGGCATTCAGTAACTACTTAGGATTAGGTACCATCAACATTAAGGCACTTGGTAACTACTTAGGATTGGGTACCATCGACGGTAAGGCACTCGGTAACTACTTAGGATTAGGTACCATTGACACTAAGGCACTAGGTAACTACTTAGGATTGGGTTACCATTGACACTAAGGCACTAGGTAACTACTTAGGATTGGGTTCTAAAGAAAATTAAAATATTCCTAAGGCTTACCATTGATAGTAAGGCACCTAGTAACTACTTAGGATTGGGTTCTAAGGAAAATTAAAATATTCCTAAGGCTTACCATCGACACTAAGGCATGCGGTAACTACTTAGGATTAGGTTCTAAGGAAAATATATTCTTAAGGCTTGCCATCGACAATAAGGCACCCAATAAAGAAAATTATGAAAATGTCCCTTGAGTATCCCTTCGACATGAAAATAACTCGGTACCCCTAATGGACTTAGAAATTATCTTAAATGGCTAAATGAACCCTAAACATTCACCTTTGGCATAAGAGGATCCCGGTGAAAAAATTTGCAAAAATGCCCTTTGGGTATACCTTTGACAAAAAAGTATCCTAGTAACCCTAAAAGACTCGAAAAGATAAGTAATGATGATTTTTATTCTAAATGAATAATTTAAATTACAAAAATGGCTTAAATTACAAAAATTGCTAATGGATCCCTAAATTTTTCAAAATTAAATATTAGTCCTAAATTGATTCGAAATGCTAAAAAACATATATTTATTTTTTTGAACCAAAAACACCTTAAATGAGAAGTTTAAATTTTAAAATAACCTAACATGCAAAAATACCATTAAGTCCCTAATTGCATTTTGTACCCTAACGGACAACCAAAAGAATATGAAAGGTTTTTATACTTTTAGCACCTCACTAGAGGACCAATAGGATGCTAAAAATATAAAAAAATAATTCTAAGTGGATGATTTCATGCTAAAGATAACCATTTTGTCCTTAAAATTTCTAAATTTCCCTAAGGGTCCATAAACTTTCTGGATTTTACACTTAGGTACCTAAGTAAAAAAAATAACCTAAATCATCACAAAATATAATTAATCAGGTAAAAATTAGCATGTAAATCATGAAGAACATCCATAGGAAAGTTCGGTCAAATAGCTTTGCCCAAAAAAGAAAATTTTTCATTATTTGCAAACTAGCCCCTAAACTTTGAGAAATTACAAAATACCTCTTAAAGTGTGGAAAATACATAGAGCATGATATGAAATATCTAAAATCAATTTCCAAGGTATCCATGAAGCTTTCAGTCAGATCCTTTGACCATGCAATAAAATTTTCGGTTATTTGCAAACTAATCCTTAAACTTTCCTAAAATTGCAAATTGGGCCTTACATGATTAAAATGTAAAATCAAGCTTTAAATGAATCAAAATAATCACAAAAGTCACATAAAAAAATCACAAGCAAAATTTGGTCACTTTTTTCTACCCCTAGAATAAATTTTTCAATATTTATGCAAAAGTCCTTAAATTTCTTAAAATTAGAAAAGGCCGCAAAACTAAGCAAAATATATTTTAACTTGATAAATGCATAAAATACACTGCTAAGAATGTAAGTGTGCTTCGGCCAAGCATATAGGTCTAAACAAAGATTTTTATTATTTTTATTATTTTTTATTTATTTTTTTTGGATTAGCCCTTAAACTTTTCATATTTACAAAATGACCACAAAAACATATATACAATCATGAATTTCGGCTAACACCTAAACAATCTATCAATCAACTTTTTTAACTCAATAATCACATATTCACATTTTATTTAACACAAATTAGCACCATTATATGATAAAATCACAAAAACAAGGATATAAACATGTGATTTCACCATAACAACACGAAACCACTAAAAAAATAAAATATATATGAACATGTATATGACAAACACAACACCAAAACCAACATCATATCAACATAAACATGATTCATGAAGAAAATAATTTACTAATAAGAAGGAAAGAAAAAAAGAAAAGAGAAAAAATAAAATAAAATAAAATCAAGGAAATTAGTTCATGGCCATTGTGCTTAGTCTTTCAACATGCATAAAAAAAAATCCATGAACTTAAGCACAGTTTTGGATCACCAAAGAGAAGAAATCAAACAAATAAAACTCCAAAGATTTAAGCGGAGATTTATACCTTAACAAAGCTTTGAAAATTTTTTCAAGTATTTTCTTCTTTTCTTTTCAACTCTTTTTTTTTTTTTGGTTCTTCAAAACTAAAAAACTCCGCATGAAATAACATCCTCCCCTATTTATAGGGAGAGGATTCGACCAAGGAGGATTTTTATCCTCCTTGGCTGAAAGTTTCATCCTATTTTCCCATTTTTTCTTTTTTTTTTTTAGCATTTACTTGATGTTTAGTTTACTTGTTAGGTTGGACAAGTAATAAATGCAGTCATAAGCCCATGCCTTGGTCATCTTTTTTTCCAAGCCACCATTTCCATTGTCATGATTATGCTAGTGTAGGTGAAATGATAATTTTGGTTAGCTTGATGGAATTAGTTGGAACGAAACTAAATCAATTGGAAAATAATTTAATTCCAACCAAAATAGGTTTCATGCAACTAAATTGGCAAATTATAAAATTAATTATGTAAACACAAAACATTATGAATTTACAAGTAACATAATTTTAGAAGTAAAGAAACAAATGCAATAAGGTGCATCAAAAGCCTAATTGAAAATTCCATGAAAAAAAATGATAATAAATTAAAATTGATGTACTCAAAAAAATTTCACATAATAACTCCAATAAAAAATTTAACCATATAGAAAATAAATAAAAAATTTGAATCAAAATAATTGATATAAAAATAACTAAAAAAATTAAAAGAAAAAGTTAGTGGACTTTGTTGGAAAATTGAATATTAAGATGGGCTTGGGAGGCTTTTAGAAAGTGAAAATAGCTTGGTGGAAAATCAAGAAAATAGGTTTGGTAAGGACATTGGGGTTGTTAAGAAATTATTGAGCTTATTTAGCCTATTTATAAAATTTGAAGTTTCTAGGCCCATTAAGGAGATTTGGCACAAAATAAAATTAATAAAAAATTTTATAAAGATTTCAAGTATTGGATCATACAAGGAAAGTTTTTGAGAAGTCTTATGTGCAAGAAAAAACAAGAAAATGAAAATCGAAAACTTGTAAAATTTTAGAAGAAAGCCTTTATGGAAAAAATTTGTTATTTGAAAAAAAATCACTACTCAAAAAATAAATCAAATTTTTAAAAACTGATTTGATGGTGGTTAAATGAAAATATTTAAAGAATTTTGAAGTTCAAAACTCGAGAAAATTCTACCAAAAAGTTTACAGATTAAAAGAAAGCTAGTATTTTAGGGTCAAAAAATTTCAAAGAATATATTAAAACTTATAAAAATGAATTAAATAAAACACATTATTCAACATATTGATTTACAAAATGGTAAAAATAAAATTTTAAAATTCAAAATAATTTTATGAAAAAAATTTCACGAATACAGTACTAATGATATTGTGAAAAAAATTCAAAATTAATTACAAAAATAAGCAACTTGACACCTTGTAGTATAAATATCAATATGAATTTTTCCTTGAATATTTATGATTTTTCGGGGTAAGAATCGGCATAAAACTACACTGGTGTCGGTAAAAATACCCGACCACTAATTTTTTGAGTTTTTCAAAAAAATCTGAAAAAATTCCTAAAAATAGAAAAATTAACCGTAAGATCATCCGCAAAGGTAATTTCCAAAATTTGTCAAGAACTTGTTCAAAAATAAAAATTTTTCCTTTGCAGATTCATCCTTTTTACCCAAGAAAATAGATTTTTTTCATCATGTGTATATACAGTTATTTACATATGACTGATTAAAATTACAAAGATGTGAAACTGCACTAGTGGAAGTTGACCTCCATTAGAGTGGCCACTACATTTCCATTCTTGGATACTTGGAATTTTTAGGAACAAACAGCCCGAACGAAATTAGGTGTCTATAATAACATTACTTTGAAATAGACTTAAACAATACTAGAATCTTGGTTTCAATCCAAACACTTGGAGTGAATCCTAGAAAGCACAAACTAGTCTCTCAATCTGTTATTGAATCTTTGATTCTTTAGTCGCATTGATAGAAAGATCCCCAAATGCCTTATTCAGTACGAGCGCATCATTGTTAGAGTTGATACTCGCACATTCTTTCAAATAGAAACTTTCTTAGAGCATTGGAAATAACATTGATTCCTGCCTTAATTCTTGTCCTAAAAGACATGCCATCTTTTTTTTATGGTTCTTCTGAGCTTATTTTCTTTGTTGTTGTGCACTGGTCTTAAACCTTAACCCCTTTAGCCGATCTGATTGATAACTTTCAATGCTCTGGCAATTCCTCAAAGATGTTTTTTTAATCTCTTTTTAGCCTAGGCACTAGTACCAACATTTAACTTTAGATCGATATAAATGTTCCTCAATAGGTAATGCTCAACTATTGGTGAGCCTTCATTGACATAAGTGGCATTGCCAAACTCAAAGGACTAAAGTGCAGGTTTCAAAGCATCTTGATTAGGTTCGATATACAAGGCATTAGTTGAGCTAATGGCAATAATATCTTCCTCTCCTTCATTGCTAACAACTTTGTTTTCAATGATGAATTTTAATTTTTGATGCAATGATCATGGTACTACATTTGTAGAGTGAATTCAAGGCCTTCCTAATAGGTAATTATACAATCGAGCAATGTCCATCACATGGAAGTCTACTTCATAAATGCATGGGCTAATTTAGAGTGGAAGAGTGATGTTTCCCATGATGTTCCTCTAAGTTCCATTAAATGTTGGCATAACCATGTAGCTATTCTAGATCTGAGTTGTGTAAATAGAAAGCTTATTCAAGCATGATACGATTATTACATTCAGCACTAGTATATTCTCAATAAGCACCTTGGGTAATGTGCTACCTTAGTAGTATGTGGTGATGTGAAAAGCTTTAGAGCTTCCTCTTCCTCCATGAGGGATTGCATCATTGCTAAAAGATATATAGTTTTCGATAGTGATGTTACTTACTAGATGATCCAACTGGATTATTGGGATGTTAGGAAGGACATATGCCTCATTCAAGACCTTGAGAAGAGCATTCCTATGAGCTTAAAGTTTAATAGTAGTGACAGTATAAATATCTTACTGAGAGTCACTTGTTTAACTGATCAATAATATTGTATTCGCTGCGCTTAATGAACATAAGGAATTTTATAGCTTCTTTTTCACTCACTAGATCCTATACAACTATAGGATCTGATTCTTTGGTTATAAACTTCAGAGCTTAAGGAATAGGAATAGTAATTTTTTACTGAGTTTCACTTCTTGATGCAGTTACAGCATAACATTTGCCATTTTGAGTTAGATAGCCAACACTTTTAAAATCAATGTTTGCTACTTATTGACTAGGTTCTTCAGTGATTAAAGTTTTACTTTCATATTTCCAAGGAACCTTCTTATTGTCCTTATAAGGAAAATGGGATGGAAGTTGAATAATCATCTTTTTTGTAGGCTGAACAGGGCCAGCTTTGATATTAGTTGCTTGTTAAATAAGAATAATGGCCTTTTGACCTCGTAAGGTGGATTTTTCTTATCCTTTTCTGTGATGTTGGTAGATAGCATTTCATGCACTGACATGGTATGTGTGGCTCACTTATTATCATAGTATTTAATACTACCTTCATTCATTATTCTTTGAACCACACCATGAAACTCTTTACACATTTGAAAAGTGTGGCCATAGATGATATGCAAATCATAGAAGTCGTCAGCTTTATCTTTTGCCCTTTTGACCTGTTAACCAATTCAGCTTTTACTAGGATTTTTAAACTAGATTCATTAACATCTTGAACTCGTCTATGTTCTTTATAATCTTACAGTTATCTTTAATAGCCATTCCTTTCTCATCTGATTCAGTATGAGCTTTGGATAAGTTAGTTCCAATATTGGACTTTGACCTTTGTTTGGCCTTAACTTTTTTTCCTTTGCTCTTGAAGCTATCTCTTTTGCCCAAGTCACTTTTCATGGCCTCATCAATCATTTCACACAATATGACTATATCTATAAAGTTTCTTGGGATGTTCTTTGCTATCTTCTCATAATAAAGGGCTTGTAATGTGCTGACGAATCTAATAGTCATCTTTTTCTCTATTAACGAGGGGTAAATCTAGGTGGCCTCTTCTATCCACCACATAGTGTGCTATTTAAAGCTTTTATTAGCTCTGTTTTCCATGCACATAAGAGAGAAATGATTTAAAACCTAGTCAGTGGTAGGTCTCTCCTCATCTATGGCATTAATAGAAAGACTAATGTATTTATTCAGCTCCTTATAGAACTTGAGTTTGAACCTGTCAATCATCTATCTTTTGGACTATTTCTAAGAAAAGTGGACAGTGTTATAGAATGTGCTTCAACTGTAGCGGCAGCAGAATGGTTAAATGTTTTTTTTTACTATGGCTTTTGATATCTAACATTATTCCAGCCTTCAGAAAAGCTTGTCACACCTTGTTCATTAGTGTCTTAACTTTTTTAGTGCTTTTTTTTACCCAACAACCTTTCCATTGATCATAATATTCAGTATTAATTCTACATGGTAGGAAGTGGATTAGCTTCAACATTAGGCTCAGACCTTGTTCAACCTTGGTCATACTTTTTTATATCAAGCTTTACACCTTTCTCTTAAATGAGATGCAATTCTTAATAGAATGACCTTATGCTCCAGCATGGTACTCACAATAGGCATTCTTATCGTACTATTTGGGATATAAAGGTGATTTTATGTTTATGAATACCAGGCCACTAGATAACCCACCAACAAATGGGAGTAAATCCCTTTATGGGAGTAAAGAAATGGCTTAAAGTGTTCATTTTCCTAGGGTGTTTATTAATTATTTAGAGTTTTTACATTGTTCGTGTTATGGGGTTCTATGTTTTGAGCAGTGTTCTGAATGGGATTCGACGTGAAACTTTTTGTTGGAACAAAGCTAGCAAAATGAACTGGTTGTGAAAATGGTGAATAAAGGTTAAAACCCAGATACAACATGTTTAAAAAGACATACGCTATGCCGAATATGGATTCTGAGTGAATTTAGCATGACTTTCACTAACAACATTCACCTCATCCTCTTTACCCTTGGCTGTTGACTTGTTAATTGTTTGGATGATTCTCTAATGGATGTCTTGCTACATTTGATTGCATTATTGATCATTTTGATTGATACAACCATGTCAGTAAAATTCTTCATGGCATTTCGTACCAACCTACCATATTAGAGAGCTTGTAGGCTATTGATAAACATGATTGTCATTTCTTTCTCGATCAAAAAAGGGTAAACTTAAGTTGTTTCTGCTCTCCACCTCTGAGCATCCCACTTGAAGCTCTCAGAGGCTTTCTTTTGTATATTCATAAGGGAGAAACATCCAGGGTCCAATCGAATATGTGCTTATATTGATCAAAGAAAGCATGAACCAATTCTGCCTATGTCTAAATTCTTACGAGATTAAGCCTTATATACGAAAAGATAGCTACCCCAATCAAGCTATCCTAGAAGCAATGAATTAGCAACTTTTCATTCTCGTTGTATCTAGCCATCTTATGGTAGTACATATAAAAATAGGTAGTAGGGTTTGTAGTCCCATTATACTTTTTGAAGTCTGGCACTTTGAATTTAAGAGGGATAATGAGACAAAAAACTAGTCCTAAGGATTTAGCATCTAAAATCCTAAATTTATCACTTTTTTCAATAGCCTAAAGGCACTTTTCCTATGATTGATACTTGTTTAAGTCTTTATCATTTTCTAAAAACCTTTTTGCTTTATTTGCTCATCTAGATTTGGGATTATAGGTCTTGCTGTTGAAAAGGCCACACCTGAAAATCTTTTAACCAGATAGGGTACTATTGCTAGGTTGATGTAAATGAATGGTTAAGTTGATGGGATCATTACTACTAGAGGATGCTCTCCATATGATGCCCTTTCCTAAGTGTCAGTGGCTTTAGTACCCCCTTTCAAGTTGTTTTTAGGATTGACCAGTTCTTTTCCTATGTTGACGATGCTTGATTGCCTTTTTCTTCCTTCAAAGCCTTAGACAATAGCTTAGTTAATTCCATAATCTGAGCTTGGAGTTCTTAATTCTTACAAAGAGATTGCTCTTAAGAATCCCTATACATGAGCTTAAGTCACTGGATGCAGACTTGGTGATCATTTTTCTATGGCTTTCTGATGATTATGAGTGTTATACCAATGAAGAATAATAGGTTTAGTGTTTTAGAGCACTTTCACTTTAGGTTATTACTAGATTAGACTTTGATGATGTGCCATAAGCATGTTTGATATGATGGCAGTGAATATGCAACCATGATAATAAATGAATAAAGCAATAAAAGAACTGAGTTCATTATGCAAATACAAAAAGGACAAGTGGACTGTTGTTACATGATAGACATCCCTTATTGAACATTGAACCATTGGCCAGTTATCCCATAATGATGATGATTATGATGAAATGATGCGTACGTCAAATAAAAAAACAATAAAGAAATGAGTTAGTGACCATAGAAATAATAAGCATAAAAATAAAGGAATAAAAGAATAGCAACATGCATCACAAAAATTACCCTGACAACAAGCTATATGATGTCTAAAGGCAGACATGACGATTGTGAATGTTTTAATAATAAATAAAAAGCACAATGACATGTCTGGATTGAAAACTTGCCCTTAGTGAGGTGACTTAATACCTCGAGGGGACAAAACTGACTAACTAAGCAGCAACATTCTTTCGTCACCATCTATGGTGAATACACATTAAACCATCATTTAGAAAACTTGACAGATTGTTTAAGTCAAATATGACTCTTTTAAGATATCGTAGGGTATTGTAGGCAATGGCATTCGCTTGTCATCACCCACTTATTAAAAAGGGTTAGCCATTAAGTGTAAAGGCATGCCTTGAAAAAAAAGATCATGAAATAAATGAACAAACATAGGTGACAACATTTATCCATTATAGCCTATGTAACCATGGTACATAGGACCAAAGGCAAGATGTGTTTCCTTGAGTAACGCTATTTTTTTGGGTTATTCTAGTAGCACTCTGGTATAGTTTGACATGGATTGGCTCATAAGATTCACTATATGAGTTTAAGTTGATGCCTAAACGAGTATAAGAATCACTTTTCTGTCCTGTAAGGACAACCAAGGCACCTTTATCCTAGGCCCATTGTAGGTTTAGTAGAACAGGTTCAATCTGATGGATATATTTTCCTATGCAAATGCGAAAAGGTAATTTACACCCTAAAAATCTTGCTATGCCTACAAAAGGGTAGTCACATAGGCAGATAGTGCACTTTATCTTAATAATTTGGATATTAACCTTACCATAGAGTTTGGTGGGAATCTAATACAAATGCATGTGCACGATGTATGTCAGGAAACAATCAAACTTTTTGTTTTACCCCTACATTACCAGGCTTATTCAAATTCATATCTATTCAGGAAGAGAGTAGTCTTAGAAAATCACGAGACCAAACCAGGAATGGTAAAAAGGTCAAAAGATAAAAATAGAAAAAGCATTATATCTAAATGATGATGGAAACCAAAAAACCAAGAACGTGGTGAGACATAGCTAATCGTAGGCTTAATTCTCTAAGTCATCCCCAGTGGAGTCGCCAAGCTGTTTCTATGTAACCTTTTTCATAATTCATAGGGAGTATGCATGACTTAAAAATTATGGTGTGGTTATATTGGTTGGAGCCTTCAGGTTTTCCATTAATTGACATCTAAGTTAGGCATAATAATATGGAAGGAAGAAAAACCACCAAACGATCGCAGACTTAACTAGTCTCGAAAAGTTACCATGAGGTGGCCATAAATTTGAAGTCACCACCAATCATTTCAGACTGGGCATGACTAAATGCCTATTGAAAAAGATGTTCTAAGTTACAAAACTCAAAACATCGATTTTGAGATTTACAAAGTCCAAAGATTCATTGATTGGTTTCGAGAGTTGGCTACGCATAGGAAAGGATTAGCATCCCCATACGCTCAAAATCAGTGCCTGCTAACTATGTCTCTCTTTGGATTTAGTTTAATTAGTTCCATTGTAACATTATTTTGAAATAATCCCCTTTAATGAGTGAATGTTTATGAAAATTATAGATCTATCTTTTGAAAGAAAATTTAGACCATCTATGTACCCTAGATATATAGGCAACATTAAATGTTAAATATTTGAATATTCTGTGTCAGGCACTGGAGAGATATTGATATAGAACATTGCCTTGTAATCTTTGAAAACAATTTTTAAAATATGAATGCACAATGGTCATCGCATTGAAAAATGTATTAGTAAGACGAAAATGAATATAATAACATTACATAAAAGCAAACATACAAAGAACATAAAAATAAAGGACTATCGAAATATATCTCATAATTATCTTCGATTATTGAGAAATAACTAAAATGATAATTTTGAGACGCATTTAGAATCGGTGGTAACTTAAAGGATTAAAAAAGAAAGTTTTCATTAGTAAACCCAAGATGTCTAGAAAGAAGTATTTGGATTTCAAGTGAAATTTCAAAAGCAGGGTTTAAAGTACCTCTTGAAAGATAGGTTTAAATATCCCTAATAGTGATGATTTTGGACATCTTTAAAAGAAAGTTTTTAATCGAAAGACATTTTGGAAAGTTTCAGGAGAGAAAAAATTCAAATTTTGAATGAAAAGCAGGGTTGGAGTATCCCTAAAGTTAAAAATTTTATGTTTAAAAAAAATTTTTGATTAGGAATCCTAAAAAGGTTTGAGATAGAGAAAATTAAAGTTTTGAATGAAAGGCGAGGTTGGAGTATCCCTTCAAATAGTGGGGTTAAAGTATCCTAGAGGTGAAA
Source organism: Adansonia rubrostipa (assembly GCA_038381775.1). Lineage (NCBI taxonomy): Eukaryota > Viridiplantae > Streptophyta > Magnoliopsida > Malvales > Malvaceae > Adansonia > Adansonia rubrostipa. The sequence goes on along the minus strand of JBBYHM010000018.1, from coordinate 5,533,434 downwards.
ATTTTATGTTTAAAAAGGCTTCGATTAGAAATTCTAAAAAGATCCGAGAGAAAAAAATTCAAGTTTTGAATGAAAAGCGAGATTGAAGTATCCCTTCGAAGAGTGGGATTAGAGTATCCCCAAAAGTGAAAATTTTGATATTTATGAAGAAAAAGAATATTTTAGGGAAAAAGTATTTTAAAAATAGAAACTAAAAATTTAAATAAAATTATCTCCATGGGGAATTAGTCAAATCCATTTTGATATGTTTGAATGTCTCGATAAAGGCAGTTCAAGAAATTGGATTAATTTTGTTAGCCCAAGGGAAAGATTAAACCAAGGGGGGGTGAATTGGTTCCTATAAAAACTTGATAAATTTGAAGCAAATTGATAATTAAAAAATAAGTTAAGGGTAAGGAAAACTAACAATCAATGTATAAAGGTTCAGCCCTTGAACTTGGCACCTATGTTTTCTCTTCTTGGTACTTTCTTACCAAGGTGATTCTCACAATTCACTAAACAAATTTTTACCTATAAGGCTAAGGTATAATCTTACACCACTATCTTTTAAGGCTTCGATTGAACCTTTCAGTCCCTTTGAGAATTCTACCCAAAATTCTTAAATATTTTCACTCAGTTTCATACACCCCTTTTATGATATGAATAAAGTATTTTGCAAATAGATTAAACCTCTATTAGGTTGATGTTTGCTGGAATTTAAGTACAAGATGAATGAGATACAAATAGGCTTGAAGAGTATAAATTTGATACAAGTAAAAACATAAAGAATTTATAGATTTTTTACTTTTGTTGTTCAATGATTCAATGATTTTTTTTTGTATCTCTGCCTCTTCAACTATTGGAAACCTTCATTTATAGCTTGAAATTGATTCATAGATGTTAGGCATTTAATGTGGTGGTTGGAGAGCCGTTGAAGCCTTCATAAATACTTGTTTTTATTCAGACCCGCACCATAGTATCGATACAATACCAATAGTATCGATACAGGAATTAAAAAAGTGACCATTATAGTTTGTTGTATCGATACAGCAAACTAAGCATTGATACCAAGCAAGCTGTATTGATACAAACACACTTATATCAATACAATTGAGGGTTTGAGCCAAATCTTGGCTACTGCCAAGCCTTACATCAATACATATGGGGTGAGTATCGATACCAAGCAGGCTGTATCAATACAGACACACTTGTATCGATACATTCGAGGGTTTAAAGCATAATATCGATACACTTTTTCTTTGTGTCGATAAAACCTTTAAAAATGTTTGTAAAATGATTTTTCTTCACTCAATCATATCTAAAAAATATTCTCAGTATAAATATACATTTTAGAGCATATATTTTTTGATAAATTACAAACTTAATATTTTTCAAAATCTTTTCCAATTTAAACATAAATACCCAAGTTGAGTCTTAATTTAGCTTAAGTTGTTTGTTATATCAAAATCGAAATCTAAGTTAATAATCTCCCCCTTTTTGATATAACAAAACTTAAGATAAATTTGCTTGTTTTTTAGATTAACAAAAAACAACTCCCCTTCAATAAAGCAATGGTTTTCAAAAGTTTTAATTTGAGTAAATTGAGTCCTTTAAAGCTGCAACATTTCAAATTGATAATATTGCCCAAGATTAAAAATCAAGCTAATGTTCAATATCAACATGTTATTTTGGTTCCAACATGGTAATATAATCATGATCAATGTGCATAACAAATTCATGGAAGACATATATAGCAAAACATTGCAAATTTGTGGCATTTCTCCCCTTTTTTGTTATATCAAAATAGAATTCAAAGATGAGTAATTTAAAGCAATGGAGGAAATACAATCAGAGTAGGCACAAGTAAAGGCAAACTCATTAAGGATAAGATGTTAAATATAAAGTAGGCAGAGAATCATAAAGTCCTAAAAACATAAGAGATATCCTAAAATGAGCCTAATTGGACTAAGCGTCATCGGCCAGAGGATCCTCGATGGGTGGAGAAGTAGGTGGAGGGGCACAAGGAAAAGCAGCCAAAAAAAGCATGGAATTGTTCCATCAAAGCCTGATGACTATGCTCAAGAGTAGAAAGATGAGCATCGATAATGTTGAAGCAAAGATCAAATCGTCCCTCCCATGTATCAAGATGGCTAATAATAGAAGCGTACATAGTGTGAATGTCCATGGGTGCAGATGACGAGGTAGCAGGAGTCAAAAGTGAGGAAGGCTCATCATGCTCTGTATCATCATGATCATTTTGCAGTAGGAACATTGGGTTACTCAAGCGGTGGTTGTCAACAAGCCTTGGGAATAAAGTTGGCACCTTGAATTTCATACCTGGTAAGGCCCATGGATTGCGACCAATGTAACGGTAAGTTATTACCATAATCTAGGGGTCGCATGAAAGATCGAGACCTTAGGTATCGAACTAGTAACTTAAGGCTATGCTGTGGAGGAGGCTATGACAACCACGAACGCAAAGAACAACGTCCGTAGATATGAACTGGGCTAAGTTTGGATGATTCCAGGTTTGAATCATATAAAGCCACCAATAGTCTGCATCACTAATCAAGGTATTTTTGGTGCAATATGGATGGAGAACACGTGAGATAATAAGATGGAGTAAGCGATCAACCAGAAGAAGGAGCGTTGCTTTATTATTCAGAGTGCGTAAGGCAGCGGGAATCGAACCTTCATGGATTACAGCTTCATTCAAAAAACTAAAGGTAGACATGAGAGAAACCGAGTTGACAATGAGATCTTATCCCAAAAGATAAGATCAAATAGCAATAACATGATCGTGATCATTAATAATAAGAGAAGCATTGCTAAAGAATAATCAAACATGATTTTTGTGAACCAAAACATTTAGAGAAAGAAATTTAGTCCATCCGAAGATTTCAAAAATCTGAAGGTAAGGATCAGAGAAATGGAAAGTCGATGACTTAACATTATTGGATGGGCATATGGGCATAGAAGGTGGTAAACCGCTCATGAGCCTGTGCATCACCGAAACATAAGTCAAAGAATGACTAATCTTAGGTTGGAAGTGGTTAATGAGCGAAAAAGATGGAAGATCGGCTGACAGAACCTTGATGATGAGCTGTTTGTTTGGTCTTGGGAGGCATAGTTATGTTGGAAAGTGGTTGAGGACTTTTGTCAAGCAGGTGGTGGCATGGTGGAATCTGATGGTGGTTCAGACAAGTGAAAGAGCGGATTGATGTTGGTAAAGTGTTTGATGTGATTTAGTGGGTTTCGAATGAGGTTTGGATTGGGTTTCGATGATGTTTATCGATGGTGGTCATGAAATAGGTCAAGCAGGTCGAGTGGGTAAAGTGCTAAAGATAGGTTGGTTGGGGAAAATGGTCGAGCATGTGGTGGGCGATAAGTTTTGGTCGCAATTAGTGTGATGTATTGAGGAAATCCACAACCAATCTCAATAACAGAGTGGGGAAAAGCTTAAGAATGAAAAAAAATAGTTGAAATTTAGGAAGAATTTTGGACAAATGTGATGGATTTGGAAAGGAAAGTGGTAAGGGTTAGGGTGATGGAGGGTTTTGAATTATTGATGTTTTGGATGATAATGGTTGATTTTCAAATAGGTTTGGGTAAATGTGATGAAGTTAATCGGTTTATGGGTCAAAGATTATAAGAAAATGTAATGATGGTGAGATTTGATGATTGAAGGTTAAGTGAGGGAAAGGATGGTATGGGTAAAGATGAATAGTGCTTGATACAATAAGCATTTCACGTGTAAGGAGTCCTAAATTAACAGTGAGTATCAATACAGAAGAGTTAGTGTCGATACAAAGAATATTTTTGGGTTCTGTATCGATACAAGAAATTAAGTCTCGAGACTTAGAACAAATTGATCTGTATCGATACAGACTGAAGTTGGGTATCGATACAAAAAACAAGTCTAGATTTGTATTGATACAATGGAAATTGGTCTCGATACAGGGTAGAATAATGTGCAGGGATCGATGCATATTGTCGCAACGTACCCCAAGGTGGATTCTCGCGGATTTATGAATACGTGTGACTTAAAATATTTTTCTGACTTAGAATGTCTTCTTGATCGAGACTTTTTCTTTGGCGATGTGATGAAAATGAGAATCTATGAATTCTTGACTTGTGATACAGTGAGAGGGACCATAAGATGACTCACTCATCTTATTGGTCTCAGATGACCATCACAAAATGGCCAACGCTTGGAGTCGCCACCGATCATTTCGGGCTAGGCATGACCGGATGCCTATTGAAACCTATGTTTTGAGTTACGCAACTCAAAACATCGATCCCGTGGTCTATGTAATGCAAAGATTCATCATTTGGGTTTGGGAGTTGGTTACGCATAATGAGGTATGAACCTCTTCGCGTTGCTCGAAATCGGTACCATACTAGCTATGTCTTTATAAGTTTTGATTCTTTCGATCTTAACTTGTCACTACTTTGATATAATCCCTTTTAATGCATGAATCTTATAGAAATAATCCAGGTTTTGATGAAAAAGATTTAATCTCATACACGGCCCAGAGAGATGGGGAATATAGAGATTTTTGATAAAAATGACATCTAGATTTTACTTTGAAAGTGGAATGTTCCACTTTGGGCACTAGAGAGATACTTGCGCGAACTATTACCTTTAATTTTATTTGAAATGATTGGAATCATGAATGCCAATAATCATCACAAAGAAATCATGTTAGTAAGGCAAGAAATGAAATAACATAACATGGATCATTCAATGTAATAAAAAAAATGGGTAGACTATTGGAATTTATGTCGCTATTGGCATCGATTATCTAGGAATAACCGCATTGACAATTTTCGAGATGCATTTAGGTTTCTTGATTAAACAAGGTTTGTTTAACACATTCATGAGAGTCCGAGAAGGGAAAAATTAGCTATAGTTTGAAAGACAGGGTTAGAGTATCCCCTCAGAAAAATGAGGTTGGAGCATCCCCATGGATGACAAATCATTTTGACAAAAGAAGGTTTTTTTTTCAATAATTTTGAAAAACAAGGTTGGAGTATCCCCTTGGAACGGCAGGGTTAGAGTATCCCAGTGGATGACAAAACTTCATGATTTAGAAAAATGGTGAGCATTCGACGATTTTTGGCAAAAAAAATTATTTTGAATGAGGATGGTAAAGATGTAAAATGTGTTTGTGCCTTGATACGAGCCTATGGGAGGTCAAAGCATATTCTCGAGTCTAATCGGGTTGACATAGAGACATTCGAATATCTCGAGATGAAATTCGAGAAAACAACTCAATTTTGACCAAAATAAAAAATAGGGGATAGCATCGCTCTATCTTGCTTCCTGAATTTATTCTAAATTAGTTCGAAGGATTTAGAAATGGACAAGATATTAGAAAGGTAACTCGATGAAGGTCATCCTAAAAATATTCCCACTACCCCAAAAAGTCGCTTTATGGGGGAATAAATTTTCAAGTTCGAATTGATAGTGCCGGTGGCAGAGCATATGAAAGACAAGTGTGTCAAATTTTGAAAAATCACCTCAGACTCATTTGGTATCGAGAAATTGCAAACAATACCTTTCTGAAAAAGGAATTTCATGACCTTTTAGGAAAAATGTTTCAAAATTTGGAAAAATCATTTAGTGGGCCTAAACTACCCAACCAAAATACATGTTCGGATTCTAGAGATTCCGGATAGTTTAGACTTAAAACATCATAACTCTCTCATCAGGAATGATCCGAGGGGTGAACAAGACCTCGTTTTAAAGGTATTTTGACACAATTTTTGAAAAAAATATCATAAAATTCACTGAAAATCATTTGGTATTTTAAAATGATTTTTCAATTTCTAATAGCCATGCTGCCAGTAGGGAATAAAGCTAAGCAGGGGATATCTCTTTTTTTTTTATGTCTACGAGTCCAAACTCGAGTCATTGACATTCAAACATCTATGACTAAAAGGAAAAAGTGGCATGAGCATCACAAACTCATTTGCACAGCCCCGGAGTAGTTTGGGACGATGAAACAGCCCGTTGATCATAGCACTCAAGGTTTTGACTCAAACAAGGCACAAACATTTAGGGAATAGTTGTAAGGCCATTTTTCTTTCAAAATCAAAAGATTTAAGCTTGTTTAACCAAGGTTCCAGATCTGGAAAACTTTAATTTTCCCAAAAATATTTTAGTAACTTTAAGGAAAATGCTAAGTCCATGCTAGTCCTCATTGGTTGAGGTTAACATGCTTAGCTTAGGGGGTTTTAAAAAGAAGTTTTTTGACAACCATCAAGCATGCATTTTGACAAGGAGAAGACAACAAACATACAAGGAGATGGCACATAACATGAATAGGGATGCTAATTTTACTACTGGCCTAGACAAAAGAAGTGTTATGCACTTTGACAAGAAAATGTTATGGATGATGAAAATGACAATGATTCGTGCAATCTAATGTATAAATGTGCTTGAAATGTGTTAGGCTAACGATTCATACATGGATTAAAGATAAAAAGATGCAAGGACATGGCACAAAATGCATAAGCAAGAGATATCAAACTAATAAGGATGAAATAAGGCATTTTGCACATAAAAGAGGCATTAAGGCATCCAAATCTTAAACTAACACAACCAAATAACACAATAATGCATGATAATCCTAAGAGGGTGATGGAAACCTAGAGAGCTCACTAAAATGATGAAGATGCTAAAACACTAAAAATGCTAGTGATAGAGTAAGAAGTTATACCAATAAACTTCAATTTTTGGCCAAATGGTTGGAGCAGTAGAGACGGCTTAAATTTTCGTCTTTTTCTTGTTATTGATAAGCAAGAAAAAGTGAAAAATATTGAGGTATTTGTTCTGGTATGGATGAAGGTGATTTTTAGAATGTGTAGAGGTTGAGAGTGAATGTTTAGGGCTATTTTTGGCTGGTGGGTGAAGAGCTACGAGATTTATTTTTTTGATGTGTAAATGTGTTTTTGGAAGCTGAAAATAAGCTAAAATCTAACCTTTTTCTATTGAGATAGAAGTGGTCCATTTATACCAGCCTTTTGGAGCCAAATTGGAGGTCTTTTTGCCCATTTCTCAAGGGGGACAAGGTGATGTCAGCATGATGGCTATAGGGTAGTTGTAGGGATCAGCTTGCTAACAATGTGATGAGCATAGGGTGGCTGGATTAAATGCTAAAGTGATTTTCCAGCAAATAGGCTGGCTGATAGTGACATTGGCCAACAACTAGGGGGAGTAGAGTGATCAAATGACATTGACCCTTTTGATCCAATTTAGACTTAAAAAAATGTTTTGATTAATTTAAAAGTTAAAATTCATAGTTTGACATGTGTTTTAATCTTTCTTGATGCAAAGAAACGAGTTAAAATCGAGTTTTGGATCAATGGTGGATGAGTCAAAAGTGCCTAGACCATGAAAATGGCCTGCATGTATTGATACATTACATAATGTATCGATACATTTGGTCTAGAAACCTTAGTGGTATCGATACAATGATCATTGTATCGATACTATGAACCAGTGTATCGATACATGTTGATATGTATCGATACATTTCTTTACAGAATGCATTTTTTACTCCTGGCATGGCCTAGTATCGATACATGAGGTCCTATATCGATACCGAGGCTTACGTATTGATACGTCTACATGTTGTATCGATACAAATGGGGACATTTCAAAATTTTGGCACGTTGAAGCATTATATCGATACATGAGAACCATGTATCGATACATTCAAGTAAAATTGTGATTTTTCTCATATCTTTTGTCCCCGAATACCTTGAACTACGTCATTTGATGCCACATCTTTGCATTTACCTTTGATATGATCCCTAAGCCTTCTTGACGTCCTCAAAATACTTTTTCGCTGGGCGATATCGCCCCCTCTCATGTCCATGCTTCAGATTGCTATAAATTAGCCCAGACAAAATAAGGTGTCTACATATATGGCCTAGTATTAGGTTATTTCCATTAAGATGGCATCAAATTAGGCATATTTTTGACCCAATTATGTTTTGAAAAACATTTAAAAATGCAACTTGGACTAAAATTTTCAAATTAAAATCATTTAGCATGTTCAATTCAAAATTTAATCAAGAGACAACAAAATTATCTAACAATAAGAAATTTATACAAGTGAACATCATCAAACAAGTAACTGTGTAAAGCTAGCTTCTCAAACTAAGCATGATGCAAACAATATTAAGGCAAAGTATCAGGATTGGATCAAATTATGAATTTAGGGTGCATTCATTAAGCCAATTTCTCTTCTAATTATGTAAAATCTATCCTTGTCAAGTGGTTTAGTGAAAATATCATTTAGTTGATGCAAGGTATTAACGAATTCAAGCACTGTATCACCTTTTAGCATATGATCTCTAATGAAGTGATGTCTAATTTCTATGTGCTTGGTTTAAAATGTTGAATTGGATTTTTGGTGAGACAAATGGCACTAGTATTGTCACATTTAATTGGAATATGATCCATGGTAATTTTGAAATCCTCTATTTGTTGTTTATCCATAAAATTTGGGCACAACAACTTCCTGCGGACATGTATTCTACTTCAATTATGGATAAAGTAACACTATTTTGTTTCTTGGAGAACCATGATATGCGCATATTTCTATGAAATTAACAAGTATCGAAAGTGCTTTTCCTGTCAAGTTTTCATCCACCAAAATTTGCATCCGAATAAGCATGCAAGACAAGAGATGATTCTTTTGGATACCATAAGCCTAGATTGGGAATGTCTCTAAGGTATCTAAAGATTCTTCTCATGGCAACTACATGTGACTCCCTTGGTGATGATTAGTATCTAGCACGTAGGCATACACTAAACATTATGTCGGGTCTACATGCGATAAGATATAGCAATGAACTGATCATAGACCTATAAAGTTTAGAGTCAATAATTTTACCTCCTTCATCCTTTTCAAGCTTTGTTGAAGTACTCATAGGTGTGGAATAAGGCTTTGCTTCATCCATTTTGAACCTTTTGAGTAATTCCTTGGTGTACTTTGCTTACTTAATGAAAATGCCATCTTTTGGTTGTTTAATTTGTAGTCCCAAGAAGAATGTTAATGCTCACATCATGCTCATCTCGTACTCACCTTGCATTAACTTAGAATATTCTTGACAAAGAGATTCATTAGTAGCAATAAAGATAATGTCATCAACATGAACTTGAATCACTAAAATGTCATTGTTTTTTACTTTTATAAATAGAGTTTTGTCAACATTGCCTCTATTAAAACCTTTTTCAATTAAAAATTTTGAGTCTCTTATACCATGCCCTAGGTGCTTGCTTTAGTCCATACAAAGCTTTTGAAAGTTTAAAAACATGATCGGGAAAATGAGAATTTTTAAAACCGGGAGGTTGCTCAACATAAACTTCCTCATTAATGAAACCATTTAAAAAGGCACTTTTGACATCCATTCGATACAACTTGAAATTGTTAAAGCATGCAAAAGCTAAAAGTATTCTAATGGCCTTTAGTTTAGCTACGGGGGCATAAGTTTCATCGTAATCAATTCTTTCTTCTTGACTATATCCTTAAGCTACTAATCCAGCCTTATTTCTAACTATTATTCCATTCTCATCAAGTTTGCTCCTAAAAACCCATTTTGTACCTACGATGGGATCATTACTAGGTCCCTCTACTAAATTCCAAACTTAGCTCACTTCAAATTAGTTTAACTCCTTTTGCATAGCCATGATCTAACTATCATCTTTTAGAGCCTCATCTAAATTCTTGGGTTCAATTTGTGAAAGAAAAGCTACGCAATTGCATGTATTTCAAAGAGATGATCTAGTTCTTACCCCTTGCTTAGGATCACCAATTATCTCGCCTTTTTTGACATAGGTTAACTCTCTAGAATGATTTCTTTCCCTTTCTACTTGAGTTGGCTCATATAGTTCTTTCTCTTTTGGAGCTTCTTGATTTTGGCATTGCATGTCCTTGTTCCTTATGTGATGCTTGTTCTTGGTAAATCTCTACATCATCATTATCAAGAGACACATTTCTCAAGGTTGAGTTAGCTTCATCAAATATAACATGTATTAACTCTTCAACAACCAAAGTTTTCTTATTAAACACTTTATAAGCTTTGGAATTTGTTGAATAACCAAGAAAAATTCCTTTATCAGTTTTTGCATCAGATTTACCAAGATTATCCTTTCCATTATTTAATACAAAATATTTGCATCCAAAAGGATGAAAGTAGCTAATGTTAGGTTTTCTTCCTTTAAAAAGTTCATCTAGAGTTTTCTTTAGGATTGGCCTAACCATAGCTCTATTTATAATGCAGTAAAAAGTAATAATGGCTTTTGCCCAAAAATATCTTAGTAAATTGTTTTCATAAAGCATGGTTCTAGCCATTTTTTCCAAGGTTCTATTTTTCCTTTCAACCACTCCATTTTGTTAAGGAGTTCTAGGTGCCAAGAAATTATGGCTAATACCATTTTCATTACAAAATTTATCAAAACCAAGATTTTTAAATTCTTTTCCATGATTACTTCGTACACTTGAAATAGAATAAGCTTTTTCATTTTGGATAATTTTGCAAAAAGTAATGAATTTTTCTAAGACTTCATCTTTAGAGCTTAAGAATAGAACCCAAGTAAACCAAGAGTAATCATCTACAATAACAAAACCATAACGTTTACCTAGGATCAAAAAGATTAATATGAATAAGTTGTAATTCTGTAGTAGTTGAGAAAATATTAATTAGTTTGAATAAAGCTCTTCTATGTTTGCCTTGAACACATGCATTACATATTCTATCATTATCAAATTTCATTTTTGGCAATCCAAAAACAAGGTCTTTTCTAGATAGTTTGGAAATTACATTCATACTAGCAAGTCCTAATTTTTTATGCCACAACCAAGGCCAGCCATCATTATTAGCAACAAAACAAACATTTTGAGAGGATAAGTCATCTAGATGCACAACGTAAACATTTCCTTCTCTATGTCCTATAAAAACAATTTTATTTGTCTTAACATCAATGACTTGACAATTCATTTATTCAAAAATAACTTTCATGCCTTTATCACACAATTAACTAATACTAAAGAGATTATGTTTAAGACCTTTGACAAATAGAACATTTTCAATATTAGATGAAGAGTTGTTACCTATGGTTCCAATAACTTTAATTTGTCCTCTTGAGTTATCACCACAAGTAACACTCCTCCATCCTTAGGTCTTAGCTCCATGAATTGATTTTTGTCACCAGTCATTTGTCTTGAGCATCCACTATCAAGGTACCAAGAATTCTCTTTTGTTGAATTTGCCTTGAAGCAATGCTCTTCCTCCTACAACCATAAAGTCATGCTTTCTTTTTAGGTACCCAAATTTTCTTGGGTCCTTGAGTATTAGTGTTAAAAATTTTTATGCCTTTTGGAATCCATTTTAATTAATAGCTTCATCTTGAGATGTGCTAACACCCTTAGGGACTCATACTCTCTTAATAAGCTTGCCTCTATAAGTGATAGTTTTTAAGGAATATGTGTGGAATGTGTGACCAAGTTTATGGCAATGAGTACATATGCTAGATGCATCAAATGATTTGTTTTGTGTTATAAAGAAATTCTTAAAGTGAGTTTCTTTTTTAATTCTATTATAACCTAAATCATCTTTATCAAAGAATGCTTTTTATGTTTCTAGCATGTTATTCAATTTTTGTTGTGCCATATAAAACCTTGTAAATGAGTTATGCAAGTTTGTGTTCTTCTTGGTTAGATCATCGTTATTGACTTGTAACTCATCTATTTTCTTCTTAAGATCATCATTTGTCATGCTTAGTGTTTCATTATCTTCCTTAAGTTTTAAAATCATTTTCTTGTATTTTAAATTCATGACTTCAAATTCTAATGTTAATTCATCAAATGCATCTTGTAATTCATCAAATGAGTAAGTATTAGCATTTTAAGATACCTTGGATTCATCATGAGCCATGAGACATAGGTTGGCCACCTCCTCATTATCATTATCGGATGTGTGATTAGCATTCCATGTAGCCACCATAGCCTTCTTCTTTTGCTTCTTCAGGATTAATTTCTTTCACATTGGACATTCAAATTTGATGTGTCCCGGTCTCTTGCACTCATACCAAATCATTTGTTCTTTTTCTTTCTTGCTTGAGTCTCCCTTTATTTTTTCTTTTTTAGGAAGCCCTTTTGCTTTATTCATTCTCATGAATTTGTTGAATCTTTTTGTGAACATGGCCATTTCTTGATCTTCCTTAACCTTTTCATCATCATCATCACTAGGAGTGGTTGTTTTAAAAGCAACACTTACCTTCTTTGATGGCTCTTGTCCATGCTTGATCTTCATCTCATAGGTTAGAAGAAAACCTATGAGTTCATCCGAGGAGAGTGTGTTAGGATCTTTGGATTCTTCAATTGCTGTCACTTTTGTTTCCCAAAACTTGGGAAGACTATTAAGTAACTTATTCAACATCTCTTTATTTGGATAGGTCTTTTTGAGTGCCTTTAACCTATTGATAACATTTGTAAACCTATCCAACATTTCTTTGATGGTTTCATCTGCCTTCATCTTGAATAATTTATAATCAAGTGTAAGCATGCTTATTTTGGATTCCTTAACTTGATTTGTTCCTTCATGTGTGGTTGCTGACTTGTCTCACACTTACTTGGCATTATCACATAGTGAAACTCTATTGTACTTCCTTGGACCAAGAGCATAAAATAGTGTGTGCATGGCCTTGGCATTTAATTGTAACATTTTGGTGTCTTGTTCATCCTATTCTTCTTCTTCCTTTAGCACAACATAAACTCCAACTCTCTTCTTTGGGATGAGTGGTCCATTGACGATGATCTTTCATACTTTATAGTCATTTGCTTGGATAAAGAGCCATATCCTTGTCTTCCAATATGAGTAGTTGTCACCATTGAAGAATGGAGGTCTCATGATGGAATGCCCTTCGAGTCCTATAACATTTGCTTTTGTCTCAAATGCCATGAGACAAACTTTATCTTAGCTTTTCAACTCTTATGAGCTTCTTGAGCCTTTGATTACCATGTTTGCATTTTCCATTTTTGAGCTATCAAGGATCTTTTCTCAAGGTCGTGAGACCTATAATAGAGACCAAAGCTCTTGATACCAATTGTTAGCTCAAGAAAAGATTGAACTAAAAGGAATGAATTGGTTCTTATAAAAACTTAATAATTTTAAAGTAAATTGATAATTAAAAATAAGTCAAAGGTAAGAAAAACAAACAATCAATGTATAGAGTTTCAGTCTTTGAAGTTGGCAGCTATGTCCTCTCTTCTTGGTACTTTCTTACCAAGGTGATTCCTACAATTCACTAAACAAATTGTTACCTTTAAGGCTAAGGTATAACCTTACACCGCTATCTTTTAAGGCTTAGATAGAACCTTTCAATCCCTTTGAGAATTCTACCTTAAATTCTTAAATATTTTCACTCACTTTCGCATACCCCTTTTGTGATATGAATGAAGTATTCTACCAACGATTGAACCTCTAGTAGGTAGATGTTTGCTGAAATTTAAGTACAAGATGAATGAGATACAAATAGACTTGAAGAGCATAAATTTGATATAAGTAAAAAATAAAGAATTTAAAGATTTTTGAGCTTTTGTTGTTTAATGATTCAATGATTTCTGTATCTTTGCTTCTTCAGTTGTTGGGAACCTCTATTTATAGCTTGAAATTGATTCATAGACACTTGGCATTTAATGTGGTGGTTGGGAGCAGTTGCGGCCTTTATAAATGCTTGTTTTAGTTCAGAGCTATGCTATAGTGTCAATACAATATAAATAGTATCAATACAGGAATTAAAAAAGTGAACGTTACAGCTTGTTGTATCGATACAGGGAACTAGGCATTGATACCAAGCAAGCTCTATCGATACAGACACTTATATCAATACAATTGATTTCAGCCAAACCTTGGCTACTGTCAAGCGTTGTATCAATATAGATGAGGTGAGCATCGATAACAAGCTGGCTGTATCGATACAGACATACTTTTATTGATACAACTGAGGGTTTCAGCCAAGCCTTGTATCGATACACATAGGGTGAGTATCGATACCAAGCAAGCTGTATTAATACAGATACACTTGTATTGATAATTTGAGGGTTTTAAGCATAGTATCAATACATTTGTTCTTTGTATAGATACAAACCTTTAAAAATGTTTGTAAAACGATTTATCTTAACTCAAACATATCTTAAAAATATTCTAAGTATAAATATACATTTTGGAGCATATATTTTTTGATAAATTACAAACTTAGTACTTTTTAAAATGTTTTTCGATTTGAACACAAATACCAAGTTGAGTATTAATTTAGCTTAAGTTGTTTGTTATATCGAAACCGAAATCAAAGTTAACAAATTTAATTCCAAAATGAAGGGATAGCACTGCACTGTCGCTCTTCCAGAATTTATTTCAAGTTCATGTGAAGTTTTTAGAGGATGAACAAGGTACCATTGGAAAAGTAACTCTATGAGGATTAATATAAAAATAGTCCAAAATTTTTAGAAATTGGTTTTTAGGCAGAATTACTTTTCAAATTTGGGTTTGTTTCTACACTGGCAGCATGTGCAAGGGAAATGTCATAATGGATTTTGGAAAATTATCTCTAAGTTATTCGATATCATTAAATTGCAAATGATACCTTTCCAGAAAAGGAATTTATAAATATTAAAAGATTTATAAAAATTATTTGATGGGCCAAAATGGCTTAAACAAAATGCAATTTGATGGTTTTAGGGGTTCTAGATAGTGAAGGTTCACAAAATCATAACTCCTTCATCCGAAATGGTCTTAATGCAAATGATACATTGTTAGAAAGGTAATTTGATGTTTTTTCTAGGAAAAATATCAAAAAAAATTCCAGGAAGATGTGTTTAGCCTCAAAAGCAATTTTTTAATGGTAGGCATAGTGCTATAAGAGCAAAAATAAGGAGTTTTTTGGTATTTTTTGGTTTCTCAAGACTAAATTTGAGCCAAAGACATCCAAACATCTGTGACATAGTGAAAAGGGTGACATAGGCATCTTAAGCTCATTCCACAATTTTGAAATAGTTTGGGATGATGAAATAATCCATTGACCATGCCATAAATGAAACTCAAGATCAAGGCTTAATATTTCGAACAAATAAAAGGGCATTGTTCTAAAAAAATAACATTTTTGAGTTTATTCAACCATGAATCCTGAGTTGGAAAGTTTATTGTACCTAAGATTAGAGGACCAATTGTGAGAAAACATTAAATCTATACTAGTTTCCATCTATTAGAGGTAGCATAGACTTCACTTGGGGAATCTAAAAATCAGATTTTTGCAACAAACTAGCAAGCATTTTGACAAAAATGTTTTGAACGAGATGCAATGTAAATAAAGATGAACATGGATAGTGCATATAAATAAACAAAAATGATATTTTGACAAATGGAAAAGGTCGCCAAAATGGAAAGTGATGATAAATAATATATATAAGAATGTTAGCCTCATAAATGACATTTAGAATCAAGCCATGAATGATGGTATGGATAAGTTTAATGAAAGAAAAGCATGTTGGAATTTTCAAGAAATCATTTTTATTCCATAAAACCTACCAAGATGCAAGAAATGCATAAATATGCTCAAAAGATGTTAGGGTGAACATCTAAGTACAACTTGAACATGTGAAGATGGATGAAGCATGACAAGAAATGCATGAACAGGGGCTGTTGTGATGTTGAAAATAAAAAATGGCATGTTTAACCATCCAAGCAACATCATGGCATCAAGAATATCATTAAAATCCTAAGACTACCACAACCAAAGCAATAATAATGCATAAGAATCTTAGAAGGGTCACGGCAACATAAAAAGGGTTATTAGGATGATGTAAATGCCAAAAAATAAGGAAATAAATAGAGCAAGGGGAGAAGATATACCAAAACCTTTAAGCTTTATCCTTTTTTTCTTTAAGCAACAACTTTAGACTCATATTTTTCCTTTTTTAGATGTTGATTAGCCAAAAAAGTGATGAAAAGAAAGGGCTTTTTATTTATGGTGTTGATTGAAGAGAGTTATGAGAAGAATGATAAGTAAAATGAAGGGTTTTGAAAAGTTTTTTAATGGTGGTTTTAAGAAGCCAGGGGAATGAAGAGGGGTTTTTATTTTTTTGTATTTTTTGTTACTGAGGAATATTGAGAAAATGTATGAAATTGAGTGTTTTCTATTAAGAATGTGTGTGTAGTATGTAAGGTTTATGTTGTCTATGTATGTATCTCTCAACTGAGCCAAAGTTGGCATATATAGCCATGTGAATATGAAGATAAAAAATACACAAAGCAAGGTATTATAGGATTTTGTGCATATACCTCATGTAGGGATAAGGTATTATGCTCAACTGCCATGCAAACTTATTGGTTTACTTAGCAAAAATAGTGGATCAAGGCCACTTTATGTAGTTGAGCATTAACAAAAATCAGTCTAACCTTTTAGTAACTTTAATAATGTCATAAAATGTCTCCCGTCATAGCTATTTGGGCCTAAAAATTTTGTTCAAATCCAATCACAAATCCAAAACTAAGGCCTGGTATGAATTTTGATGATTTTTCTCGCAAAAAACATGTTTAAGTCAGATTTTTATACCAATGGTGCAAAAACTGAAAAATGGTTTGAACTAGGTAAAAATGCCCTAGTATATCGATATAAAGCATTTTGTATCGATACACAAAGTGAATTTGGCCCTCCAATATCAATACAATAAAGTTTGTATTGATACCAAGAATAAAAAGTGCTCCCAATATTGAGACTTAAAGGCCTATATCGATACCACAAAGGCTTGTATCAATACTTTTGCTTGTGTATTGATACATTTGGCCAAAAATCATGGTTTTAGCTATTGTCAAGGCCTGTATTGATACAAACATGTTAAGTATCGATATCACACATTAGGTATCAATACCAAATCTTCTTGTATCAATATTACATGTGAAAATTTAAACTTTTAGTAAGGTGAAAGCTTAGTATCAATGCCTAATCACTAATGTGACTCGCACGTACCTTAGGCTCTTTGAATAACTCACCTTGGTCAAAAAAATGGGAAATTGACCCATGCTTATCCATTTGACTCGAAGGATGCCAGAATAATGACTTTTGATGCCTTAGATGATGGCCTGAACAAAATGGGGTGTCTACACTCTTTATCTATAGTATCATTCTAAAGCTAATCTTTTTTAATTCCTTCTTAGGCATCTATAGCAAAATAAGGAAGGAAAAGTAAGTGAAAAACCAGAAACATAGAAAAACCATAAAAGCCTAAAAAAATTACAACTTTAAGTGTTCAAAGAAAAAAAAAGTTTTACAAGCTTTATTGGTATATTGTCTATACTTTTCTCTTCATTTCTTTGCATATGCAAATATCTTATATCATCTTAGCAAACCCATCCTTATGAAAACCATGACCTTTATCGTAAAGCATCCATCTTTGAGCCTTTTTTAATAAGATTTGTGTCTATAATGCTTTTATGTTTCTTGAATACTTAAAAATCACATTTTTCTCTACTTATCTTAGAACAGCCATTGTTTTATTGATTTTTTACATTCTCCACCATTAATCATGCATGAAACTTAATGATGAATGGTTATCTTAGGATGCTTTGGTGTTCTATTAATCTTAATGATGTTTCTGTTAGCTTGATCACATAAAAATCATGTCTTTGATGCTATAAAAATTTGTCTCAATTTGTTTCATGCCAATGGAAACATATTGCAACATGTTCATACCACCTTTTATGTTGGCATAAACATCCTCTTATTTGTTCATGCATTTTTCTGCATTTCATGCATATCTAGTATGTTTTATGCAATATAGATGTTGTATGTTCATTGTGATAGCACATATTTATTTATAGATGACACGTTTACATAATTTACATAATAAAAAACTTCTTCTCGATGTCTTTCTTTGACGAGTGTTTATTACAAAACTAGTTTTCAAAAACACCCCTAAGTTAAATCTATGTTACCTCTAATAAATAGAGAATAACATGGGTTTAATGTTTTTACTAAATTGGTCCTCTAATCTTAGGGATAATCAAGATTTCCATGTCTAGATTCATGGTTAGAAGAGATTAAAAAATTTTTGGTTTCCAAATAAGATAACCTTTTCTACTGGTTTGAAAATGTTAATGCCTTGATCTTGAGTTTAATACCCTTGTTTGTGACATGATCAATGGGTTGTTTTATCATCCCAAACTATTCTAGGATTGTGTAAATGAGCACATGAAGCTTATGTCACCTCTTTCTCTCTATCATGAATGTTTGGATGTCCATGGGTCGAGTTTAGCCCTAAGAAACGTGAAAAAAAAAAAAAACCAAAAAACTCCTCTATTTTGCGCTGGCAACACTGTTGTCACAAATCAAAAAATTTTTTTTGAACCATAAAAACATTTTTTTGAATTTATTATTATTTTTCACTTAAAGGACATCGAATTAGCTTTCCAACAATGTCTAATTTGCCTTTGGATCAATTTGAATAAGGAAGTTATGATTTTTTGAACATTTTGCTATCCAAAACCCCTAATCAGCAACTCTTATTCTGTTTAAGCCATTTTGGCCCACTAGTCAATTTTTCCAAAATTTTAGAACATTTTTTCCAAATATCTCATGAAATTTTGTTTCCAGAAAGGTATCATTTTAATGACTTGGAATGAGTTTGGGGTGATTCTTCATACATTGCACCGTTTCCCCCGTACATGCTTTCTAGTGCTGAAGCAAATTAAAATTCATCAATTCCACCTAGTAAGTGATTTTCTAGGATTTTTGAGATATTTTTATGTTAATCCTTATTGAGTGACCTTTCTAACGGTACCTTGGTTATCCCTTGAAGACTTCAAATGAGCCTTAAAGAAATTCAAGAAGGACGATTATGCAATACTATGCTCTATTTTTGAAATTAGGAAAATTAAATTAACTTTCTTGAACCATTTGTTCGAGACATTTGAATCTCTCAAAATGTGCCCAATCAACTCCCTATTGAGTAATGATTCACAAAGCAGGTTCCATGAGACCTGGATTAAGGCCAAACAAAAAGCAACTTTATCTTTCACTCACTCATCGATTTAAAATTTAAAATATATATTTTCACTAAATATTTCATTTTTTGAAAGTCTCAAAAATCTTCACCACAAGGGATACTTCAACCTCACTTTTTAAAAAGGATATTCTGATCCCACTCTTTACTTGAAAACATGAATTTTCTCTCTCTTAGACATCACTGGGCCTTTTAACCAAAATCTATTTCAAAAACATCGAAAATCTTCACCATTAGGGATACTCCAACCCACCTTCCAAGGGGATACTCTAACCCTGCTTTTCACTCCAAATTTAAAATTCTCTCTCCTATAATTCCTTGGGCCTTTTAATCAAAACTTTCTTATTCATAACTCAAGTGACCATTAAGTCCAAATGCATCTTAAAATCGTCATTTTGGTTATTCCTCAATAATCAAAGATAATTTGAGATACACTCTGATCTTTCCTCCTTTTTATGCTTTTTTGTGTTTATTCTTATGTAGTGTTTTTATATTCATTTTCGTCTTACTAACATTTTTCCCTTTTGTGGATTCCATTGTGCACTCATATTTTCAAATCGTTTATGAAAATAAAAAGGCAATGTTCTATGTTTGTATCTCTATTGCTAGATGCAAAATATTCAATTTTCAAAATTAAATTCGAAGCCTATTTTCATCAGAAATCCTTATATTCCCCACATCTGTGGAGTGCATATGTGATTTAAATTTTTCATCAAAACACAAATTTACAATTTTTTTAAACAAAATTCATGCATTAAAAAGGGATTATATCAAAATAATGGTAAGGCAAAACTAAAGAAACTAAACCAACTTAAGACATGGCTAGCAGATATCGATTTCAAGTGTCGTGATGGTGCCGATCCTTCTTCACGTGTAACCAACTCTCGAACCCAACCGATGAATCTCTAAATCTTGTAGACCACGAAATTGATGTTTCTAGTTTCATAGCTAGAATATCGTTTTCAATATGCATCCGATCAT
Organism: Adansonia rubrostipa; assembly: GCA_038381775.1. Taxonomy (NCBI): domain Eukaryota; kingdom Viridiplantae; phylum Streptophyta; class Magnoliopsida; order Malvales; family Malvaceae; genus Adansonia; species Adansonia rubrostipa. The sequence goes on along the minus strand of JBBYHM010000018.1, from coordinate 5,513,398 downwards.
GCTTAGCCCAAAATGATCAGTGATGACCCCGAGTCTTCGACCACTTTGTAATGACCATCTAAAACCGTTTGGATGAACAATTCACCTGACAATCTTTTCCGTCACTATCATCTAATCATACCTAATTTAAATCCAAATCAAAGAATAACCCAAAGACAATTCCCAACAATTCAATTCCTTTTTAAGTCGCATAGGTCACCATCCAATTAATTCGGGCGGTTATACTGGGTAAGGGCATGAGCTATGCGGGCGGTTGTTGTACCGAGTAAGGGCACGACAGTATGTATGATGACAAAATAATGATATAAGATTATCATAATATATTTATGATAATTAAAATATATAATTAATTTTGAATTTTATTAAAAAGATTATTATAATTGTTATTATTAGTTTAGAGATGACCATATATTTAAAAAATTATTTTAATTTTTCAACAATTATTTTAAAATCATAAGTCCTTAATAAACTTACTTATATTTTGCAAACCTACTGTTGGATAATTATCCAATTCAATAGTTTGATTAAAATAAAGATATTGAAATAAAAATATTAAAATTAATTTATAGCTAATCAATTAAAATTTTGAATCCTATATATAAAATAATTTTTAATGCCTGCTTTATCATAATAAAAATATATTTATAATAAAAATATAATTATAAGTTATAAATTTAAAACAAGTGAATAATTAATAATTTATGATATAATAATTATTTTTTATTTAAAATAAAATTATATTTAATTTAACATTTAAGAATAACCATTTAGATTAATCAATTGGAATACCAATTCCAATTATTTTAAATTCAAATTATTGATTGGTATATAAATGCAATTGAAGTCAAATTGAAATTGAATTCAAGTTTAATTTGATTTTTTTATCAAATCCAATTGAATTCATCTAAATTCAAAGTTGATACAAATTTTCGAATTCAGGTATAACTGCAGTGCATGATCCACTTTGTTTGTTGCAGAGTATTGGGAGGCTAATAGTATTCTTTTAAGAAGGCGCAACGGGCAACAAACAACTGAAGCATGCATGCATGCACGCCTCATCAATTTTCTTTGGTTTTGTTTTCGTGAAGTACTTTTTGTACTTCATATATATATATATATATATATATATATATTTTTTTTTTCTTCTTTAAAGAAATAATATATTTACCTATTCTTCAGCCTACGCATCGCTAAATATAATGAAAATAATGGAGAAGAAAAGAGAATAGAACTAAAAGGGAAAAAAATGATCATAACTAAAACAACATAAAAAGAAGGAAACTTTATTTATTTGGTATGGAATTATTATAACTAATCAGTCCAAGACTGAAATTTGCAAAGGATTTGAGCCCAGTCTAACAGCGCCTAGTACAGAACAGAAGCAAGCGGCAGCAGCCATTTTAACAGCGCCTGGTACAGAAACAGCGGTGGCGGAACCCTCGGCACCACCCATTTGAGAAACCTTCATTCCTACAGACCAGACCACAGTTGTGATCACTAAGACATACTCCCTTAAATGTATGGCTCTTTGACTCGCAAAGTCTGGCCTCCACCATCTCCTCTGCAGTAAAGTAAGACAACACATAAAACACAAATGAGAAATGCTTAAATCAATTAAAGCCATAAAAGGAATAACTAAAGAACTGAAGAAATCAACAAAGGAAAGATTTACGAGAAGCCAAAACACTGAGCAGCAGCAACAAGAACAACATCCCAAAGAACTTATTCCCCATGTCTGCAGCAGCTAACTAGCTTAGATATTTGCTGGTTGGATTGTTGGATATAACCGGGTAGGAATGAATATGAATATGTATGAGAAACGTATATACAGTTATATACAGGTTGGGGTAGGGAAGTGGCAGCTTGACAAATGGGTTGATTTGGTGCAACAAGCATTTTACGTGTCAGGAGAAACGGCATATTTGTCACCACAAAGAGCAACGTTGTAAGTTTTTTTTTTTGGGTTGTTCATGCATAGTTGCTACTGTTGTCGGTGGCCGAACCAAGGATTTTATTCAAAACGGGATCAATAATTAAGGTGTAATAATAATTATCAAATTTTAATAGATATTTACTTTAAACATTGCAAGTTTTGTGAAGCTGATTAATTTTTTAGTTAAATAGAATTCTTTGATTGTTAATTTTGCTTCGAACTGAACTTTCATTGGCTAAACTAAAAAGAAAACAAATATCTTTTTAAGATAAGGCTAAAGCACTGTAATTCTAATTAAATTACAAAGTAAATATATATTTTTTCATAAGCAACTAATATTCTTAAAAACAAAATAACAAAACTTAATAATTTAATTCATCTAACATTTCAATGTAATTAAATTACACTGCAAGAGAACATGTTGAAACAAAATATCCCCAAGAAATAATTACTTATTTTTTAACATATCTTATCTATTTTAATTGATCAAAAAAAAATTTTAACGAAAAATATTTTTTTATCAAATTGAATAATTAATTCTTGTACTGACGGATTTAATCTCTCAATCTTAATTCGTTATGATCAACTCCTTGCGCCCAAACTTTTAATGATTTAAATCAATTGAGATTATAATCTCCGTTAATTGCTACCGTTATCTTTTGCTGATGTATGCATTGACTTTACTGACATGTTGCTGACATGCTGACCAGGCATTTTCGTTAAATTTTAAATTCTTAAAAAGTGACGTGGATTTTTAACCACACCTGTCGTTTTTATTTTTGTTTCTTACTTTTACAGAAGGAAAAAACTAAAAAAATAAAAAAAATAATTTCAAAAAAGTAAAATGTACTGATAGTTATTAAATAAAAATGAAATTAAAAAAATAATTTTCAATAAAAAATAATTATTAAAATTATTAATAATAAAAATATAATTTTTTTTTTTACCTTTTATTTCTTTCTCTTCTGCTTGTTTTGCTTTGTTGTGGGGGAGGAGTATGTTCCTTTACAAAGGCAACCGACAGCCCAACCAATGTATATTATATATAAATTATATATATTAAAAATATTATTTAAAAATAATAAAAAATTAAAAATATTTTGCATTAAATTTTAAATTTATAAAATAAAAATTATTATATTAAATCATAAATTATAAAATCACCTTAAATTATAATAAATCAAGAATTACTATTTTAAAAATAAAAAATATTTTATTTTAAATCAAGAGTTACTATATAAAAATATTTTACTTTAAATTATATATTATTATATATTATATATTATAAAAATAATATTCTATTAAATACTGAATTAATATAAAAATAATAAAAATAAAAATATATTTTATAGTAAATTCTAATTTACTAGATCAAAATAATAAAAATTAAAAATATTTTATATTAAATCTCAAATTATTTTTTAAAAAACAAAAATAATACATATTGTATATTATATATAATATATGTGGTAAGGGAACTTGACACCCCAAAATATTACATATAAATTATATATGATATATATACAAAATAAAATTAAAAAATATTATATAATATATAAATTATATATATTGAAAATACTGCTTAAAAATAACAAAATATTAATAATATTTTATATTAAATCTTAAATTCATAAATTAAAAAATATATTAAATCTTAAATTATAAAATAATCTCAAATTATTATTTAAAAATAATAAAAATATAAATATTTTCAATTAAATTTTAAATTAATATATAAAAATAATAAAAATAAAAAATTTATATATTATTATATGGTATTATATAATACATAATATATATTATATATAATATTATATATATATATGTTGTGGGGGGAGGGAACCGATCCCTAGCCCACACATATATATATTATGTGAGAGTCGATTCCCTTATATATAAAATATATATTATATATCATAAATAAATCATATATATTAAAATACTATTTAAAAAGTAATAAAAATTAACAAATATTTTGTATTAAATTTTAAATTATTTTTTTAAATTAAAATAACATATATAAATTAAACATATTAAATATAATTCATATTATATAACACATATATAATATAATATATAATATTATAAATATAATACAATAATATATTATGTATAATAAAAATAAAAAATATTGTATAATAAATTCTGAATTACTATTTACAAAGTAACAAGAAGTAAAAATACTTATATTAAATCAAGGATTATTTTATAAAAATAGAAAATAAAAATATTTATAATAAATCCAAAATTATTTTTTAAAAAAATTAAAAATAATATATATTATATATAAATTATATAATATATATTATATTAATTATATTATATAATAAAAATAAAATATTTTATATTAATCCTAAACTACTATTTAAAAAATAATAAGAACTAAAAGATATTTTATATTCAATTATTTAAAAATAATAAAAAATAATTTATATTAAATTTTGAACTGCTATTTAAAAACTAATAATAATTAAAAATATTTTATATTAAATCTTAAATTATTATATAAAAATAATAAAAATAAAAAATTTTATAGTGATTCGTACATTTAGTTGTAGTCATTCGTACATTTATTTATAGTCATTTATACACTTGTTATACTCATCCGTACATTTAGTTATAGTGAGTTATACATTTAGTTACAGTTATCTGTACATTTAGTTCTAATCATTGTACATTTAGTTATACTAATTTGTGAGTCGTACATTTAGTTATGATGAGTCATACATTTAGTTATCGTCATTCATACATTTGGTTATAGTGAGTCGTACATTTAATTATAATCATTATTACATTTAATTATATTCATTCATACATTTAATTATGGTGAGTCGTACATTGAATTACATTTAGTTATACTAATTCGTACATTTAATTATGGTGAGTCATCCATTTAGTTATGGTGAGTCGTACATTTAGTATGTTGAGTCATACATTTAATTATGATGAGTCATACATTTAGTTATAGTCATTCGTACATTTAGTTATAGTAATTCATAAATATAGTAATGGTGAGTCGTACATTTAGTTATGGTTAGTATATATTTAGTTATAGTGAGTCGTATCATATATTTAGTTATGGTGAGTCGTATATTTAGTTACACTGAGTTGTACATTTAGCTATAATGAGTCATACATTTAGTTATAGTCATTCGTACATTTAGTTATACTCATTTGTACATTTAGTTATGGTGAGTCGTATATTTAGTGCTATTGAGTCATACATTTAATGATAGTCATTCGCACATTTAGTTATAGTGATTTGTACATTTAGTTATAGTGAGTCGTACATTTAGTTATAGTCATTCATATATTTAGCTATGGTGAGTCATACATTTAGTTGTGGCGAGTCGTACATTTAATTATAGTTATTCGTACATTTAGTTATGATGAGTTGTACATTTAGTTATAGTCATTTGTACATTTAATTATGGTGAGTCATACATTTAGTTATATATAATAATATATAATTTTATATAAAATATTTTTTATTTTTTATTTTTTAAACAGTAATTGTTTTAATATAAAATATTTTTAATTTTTTATTATTTTTAAATAGTATTTTTAATATATATAATTCATATACAATATATAATATTTTTTAATTTTTATTTTATATAATATATTTTAAGTAATATATGTTATATATAATTTATATACAATATGTTGGCAGTCAATTCCCTTAACCCCACATATTATATATTATATATAATATATTTTATTTTTGTTTTATTTTTTAAAAAATAATTTGAATTTAATATAAAATATTTTTATTTTTTTATTATTTTTAACTAATAATTAGGTATTTGATATAAACTATGTTTTTGTTTTTATTATTTTTAGTATTTAATATAATTCAAGATTTATTATATATTAGATATATTATAATATATATAATATATAATATATTACATACAATATATAATAATATATAAATTAATATAAATTATTTTTTATATATTAATTTGGGATTTGATATAAAATATTTTTATTTTTGAAATAATAATTTAAGATTTAATATAATTCGTGATTATTTTATAATTCGAGATTTAATATAATACTTTTTATTTTACAAATTTAAAATTTAATGTAAAATATTTTTAATCTTTTATTATTTTTAAATAGTATTTTTAATATATAATTTTTATGTAATATAATAAAAAACCAAAATAGTATATATAATATAATATATATTTTTATAATATAACTTATAATATAATTTATATATAATTAATATATATAAGCAAACTTTGGTTGGGGGATCGGTTCCCCCTACCCGAACACTGAAGAAACAACATGTAAGAAAAAAAATTAAAAGTAAAAAAATAATTATAATTTTTTTATTAATAATTTTAATAATTGTAACTTCAGTTTTTAAAATTATTTTTTTCGTTTCTTTTTTGTTTAATCCGTTTCATTCTTTTGGAATTCTCCAAAAAAATTACATTCCTAATCGCCGGTCTGGTAAAATGCACCAGATCCGATGGACCTTCCCCTTCTCTCAGTTCTTTGTTCCTCGCTCTCTTTCTCTCAGCCTTGTACCCTCTTTTAGGTAAAATTATCCACGTTGTTTGTTACTAACACAAAGCTAAATCAAACTAATCCAACCTCTATTGTCGCGTCCGTCACCCTTTTTTCTTCCACCCCTACACTTTCCTCCATTATTATTAATTTAAAATGCAATGAAGATGAAACCATGAAAACAAGAAGAAAGAACTCCTTAAAATCTTCTCATCAAATCATTTTCAAGAGCTCGAAAGCAAGCGATGCATAAGATTCTTCACTTCAAGTCTTAGTTTCTTCACTTCAAGAACAATATTTTCTTAAACCCAATTTTTGAAACCATTTTTTCTTTTCGAAGTTTCAATTGTTCGTCAAAATCTCTAATTTCACCACTTTTTGTATGCTTTTCACATGAAAACCATAACGAAAAACCAGTTATTTATGCAAGAAAACATGACTGAAGATATGAGTCTAAAACTTTAACCAAATTCATGCCTAGATTGATCTTAATTTTTCATTTCAAAAAGAATATTTTCTTAAATCCATTCTTTCAAAACCATTATTTCTCATAAAAAGTTCAAATTTTCACCAAAATCTCTAATTTTTGGCGCATTAATTTCAGTGTCCTTGATTTTTAAATAAATTATCAAAATTATATTAATTTCATTATTAAAATATTGTTATTTTGACGTGTAAGAAATTACTAAACTGACAAATGTGTCTATATAGAAATTGCTAAAGTGTTTAGCAAATTTTTCATAGAATCGTTAAATACTTATTCTAACATGAAATTGCTAGTGCTTTGGTAAATCTTAAGTGAAATCATTAACTATTTTAGTAATTCCTACGTGGATACGTTGGTTGACTATTGTTATTATTATAATGTTATTAGTTTTTAATAATATTATTAGGATTATAGTTAATTTGGTTTTTTTAATTATATTATTATGTTTCCATTTTTTTAAGTTAATAAAAGATTATATTATTAATAAAAGATAATATTATTATAAATATGATACTCGTTTTTATTATGAAAAAATTATTTTATTTGCAATTAGTTAAAATAAGTTTATTTATTTAGATTGTAATCATGTAATTATTTTAAAATATTTAATTTAATTTGTTTACTTTTAAAATTTTAATTTAAACTATAATCATTCAATTATTTTTAAATTTAAATGAAGGATTGTATTCGTCTAATTATTTTAAAATTTAAATTATAATTGTCTAATTATTAAGGGTTGTAATCGTTCAATATAGGATTCGTATACTAGTTTAGTTATGTAAAATAATTAAAATTTAAAATAATTAGATGTTTACAACTTAAATTATTAAGTTTAAAATAATTAGATGATTACAACTCTTAATTTAAATTTAAAAATGAATAGACGATTACAACTTAAACTAAAATTTTAAATTAAAATTAAATATTTTAAAATAATTACACGATTAGAATCTAAATAAATAAAATTATTGGCATTAATTATAAATGAAATAAATTTTAATAATAAAAACTATTATTATATTTATAATAATATTATCTTTTATTAATAAAATTTTTTATTAATTTTAAAAATACTAACATAATAATAACTCTAATAATATTATTAAAAATAATAATAATAGATAATTAGAGAATTCACCTAGAAATTGCTAAAGTATTTAGCGATTTCATATAAAATTCGTTAACTACTTTAGAGATTTCTATGTGAATAAGTCAATTTAATAATTTTTTATGCATCAAAATAATAATATTTTAATAATTTATATTAAATTAATATTATTTTGATAATTTATTTAAAAATAAAAAGCACTTTGGTTAATGTGCGAAATTTTTACCAATTCTCTTTTCTTTCACATGAAACCCATAACCAAAAACCAATTGCAAGATAGAGCAAATGAAGAAATGGGTCTGAAATATTAACTAAATTCACGCTCAAATTGATTTTAATTTTGGCTTCAAATCTTAAGATCTGTCCACGACTCGTGGATCTTCCGCAAATCGGCGGGGAAGGTTCAGTATTATGAATTGAAAATTGTATGAAAGGGTAAGGCTTTAAATTTGGTCAGTTACACGTGGCGAAAAAATTAATTAAAATTATGAAAAAGCCAACTCAAAAACATCACAATACATACATTTTTGAGGTCGAAAGATAAAGGTAATAATTAAAGGAGGTTACCGCTAAAAATCTTTAAAAAAAAATTAAGATACAAGAAGTTGGTTATTACAAATTAAAATAGAGAGATTTGACCTTTTTCTACTACCAAAAATTTTAACATTTCGGATGAAATATTTGGCAAAGAAACAGATATGTCACCAAATTCCATTGGAAAAATTTTGGCAAGAACCATGGTCGGTCCCACCAAACAATTATTGACGAAATTTTTTGATTATTACGATAGAAATTCCATTAGTAATATTCGTCAAAACAAGTTAGGTGATATCACCCAAATCTGTGAAGGAAGAAAAGATAGAAGAATGGTTCTGCAACAGTGAATAGAGAAGAGAAAGAAAGAAGAATTAGACAAGGAATATGTGAAAATATGATAATTCAATTAATGCCATAAATGCTGGTTCATCCTTCCACAGAACTGACTGTAACTGTTAGCAACACCTGTAAGGAAAATGATAGAAATTAAAACTAAACTTATCTTGACAACCAATTAGTGAAACAACAACATTTAAAATGTTTATACCGAAAACGACATCACTTTGCTTGTTCCCTAAAATGACATGTATCAACTGTCCCCTCCACGGGAACGTCCTTGTCCCCGAGGATGAAATGCTAGGAACTTTTGTTGGAGTTCTTAGAGACATTCCCAGATAGCATCCTTAAAGATGCTGTTGCTAGTTTGTAACAGTAACACTCTGACTGCTATGTTCTTCCTCTTTATCATTCTGCGATTCAGCACAGCAACGGGTTCTCGAACAATAAGACCATCGGATGAACTTTGGCACCTGCAAGCAAATCGAGCCTATAAGCTACTGGACCTATTTCCTCAACGATCTTGTACAGGCCAAAATACTTGGCAGAAAGTTTCAGAGAAGACCTGTGAACCATCAATTTTTGCCTGTACGTTTAGAGCTTAGCATAGACAAAATGTCCAAGCTAGAACTGGCGGTAAGTTCTGTGTCCATTTGTTTGTTGCTGCATTCTATTTTGAGCTCTGTTAAGATGGAATTGCAAAAGCTTGATTGTAGCCTCTCGAGCCGGTAAACTACGTTCAACAGCTTCCACCTTTAAGTCATTGGGAAAATAAGGTAGGTGAATGGGGGGTAGTTGGCCATAAAGAACAGCACAATATGTGGTCTTGATAGCAGTATGGTATGAGGTATTGTACCACCATTTTGCAAGGGGTAGCCATTTGCTCCAATCTTAGGGCCGTTCTCCAGACATACACCGTAGGTAAGTTTCTAAGCTTCCATTAACTACCTCGGTTTGTCCATCTGACTGAAGATAATAAGAGGCTGACATAATAAGTTCAGTGCCTAGAAGTTCGAAAAGTTTTTTTTCCCCCCAAAATTGCTTAGAAATATATTGTCCTGATCAGAAATAATAATACGAGGAAGACCATGTAATTTATAGATGTTGTCTAGAAAAACCTAAGCAACAGGCATAGCTGTATAGGGATCGGACATAGGTATAAAGTAAGCATATTTGCTCAATCGATCTACCACTACATAAATCACTTCCTTGCCAAATGATTTGGGAACTTCTTCAATGAAATCCATAGAAATTTCAAACCAAATAGAGTTGGGAATGAGCAATGGTTGCAGTAATCCAGGCTATGTGCATTCACACTTGTTCTGTTGGCAAATAACACAGGCTCTAAAAGACTGCTTGAGGTCCTTTTGAGTCCCTTCAAGTGAAGAACTGATGCTATTATTTTCATGGTCAGCTTCTACACTCAAATGGCCTCCAATAGGTGAACTACGAAATTGCAGAAACAACTCATTCTTAAGGTTGGAATCAAAACCTACAACTAATCTGCCTTTCTTCGTAATTGTCCTAAATGTTAAGAGTAATGTGGGTAAGTACTAGCGTTATTCTTAAGTTCATGAATAATGTTAACCAAGTTGGATCTTGAAGCCAAGAATCTCGAATCTTATCTATGTAAATACTATCAAGAGTTGATATGCTATAAAGAGAAGCCTGTGGTCTTCTACATGAGGAATCCGCTGCAGCGTTAGTTGAGTTCGGCTTGTACACCGGTTCATAATCAAAGCCCATCATTTTAATAATCCACGGTTGCTGTGCCGGAGTGTGAACCTTATTATCCAATAAAAATCAGAGGCTCTAATGATCGGTTCATATCTGGGAGTGTCTGCCAGTAAGACAAGCAGCCCATTTTTTCCCGCTATTAGCATTACTAACATTTCTTTCTCATAAACCGAGAAAGGTTGATGTCTAGGAGACAAGGTTTGCTGAAGAAAGCAATAGGTCTTTCTTCTGGACTCAGGATTGCTCCAATGCCTGTAGTGGAGGCATCTGACTCAACTGGCAGACACCGTGGCTTGTTTAAGTTGCAAGAAAGCTATGTGAGCAATTACTGTCCATTCAAAAGAATCTTTTTTAGTAGCTCAGTAAGGGGTTGACTATAATGCCATAATCCCTAATGAATCTCCTGTAGTAGCCTGTCAGTCTCAAAAAACCCGAAGCTCCTTAAGAGAAGTGGGAATAGGCTAGTTGTTCATAACTCAAGCTTCCATCATCCCTTTACACACCTTGGGAACTAATGATGTGCCCTAAGTATTCAACCTTAGACACAGCAAATTTGCATTTATAGAATTTCACAAATAATTGATTAGCCAATAGAATGTCAAAGACCTACTTGAGATGCACCAAATGAGCAGACCAATTAAGAGTGTAAATTAAAATGTTATCAAAAAATACCAAGACGAACTTTCAAAGAAATGATTAAAGTATATCATTCATCAATGCTTAAAATGTTAAAGGGGCGTTAGTTAATCCGAATGACATTACTAGAAACTGATAATGCCCTTGATGAGTTTGGAAGGTAGTCTTGCGGATGTCCTTTTCAGTCATGCGTATTTCGTGATAACCAAACCTTAAATCAAGTTTAAAGAACCAATAAGCACCAGACAACTCATTAAGAAGCTCCTCTACTAAGGGAATGGAAGCTTTTCTTTAATGATGAACTTGTTTAATAGCCTATAATTTATACACAATCACTATGGACCATTATTCTTTCTTACCAAAACCACAGGTGAAGCAAATGAGGTTATGCTATCCCGGATGATGTCAGCCTGTTTCATTTCAGCAACCAACTTCTCCATTTTATTTTTCTGTACAGCTAGATATTTGTAAGGCCTTATCTTAGCAAACCATTGTTCATCTGTCAAGGGCATTTGGTGATCCTGCAATCTCGCAGATGGCAGTCGCCAAACTCCGATGCTAGATGTTACAACTGTTGTCAAGCTTTTTCGAATTATGTCATTGGAATCTTCGAACTTTTGTAGAAAAATTCAAACCCTCATAAGAAAAGTTGCTGAAAAATTAAAGTCTCGTTGGGAAAACACCAAAAAGCACACAATTTTTCTTGAAAAACACCTTTTTCAAACCCTTTCCACCTCTTCTCTCTTCAATCTAAACAAATTTATTCAAAAGCAAGCCAATAACCCAAGCCTTGAAATCCTAGATGAGCATAACCCCAAAGTTTCAATTTCCTTTATTAGATTTTCATAGTATTTTTGTGTATTATCTCCGTGTCTCTTTTGTGTTGTAATTGTTTGATGATTATAGTTTTTTCTTGATAGCATTTAAAATTTTTCAGAAGCTTAATCCTTATCTCGTCAACCTTCAAACCAAGTTAAATATCGATATGCTTGCTGTTTCATGTGAATGCTAGCTTATCCCGATTCTACGAAAAGAAAATAGTCGAGGGAAATGGAGGATATTTAAAATAAAAGGATAAGTAAAAAAGACAAAGAAGACCCAAAAAAAAAAAAAAGAGAGAGAGAGAAAGAAAAAGAGAAATATTACAATACATAATAGTAATAATAATAAATTAGGTAAAATCAATGATCAAAAATCAGATTGGACAAGTCAGTTTAACTAGTAACTAGCAAATCTGATGTTTTAATCATTATGTATATAACCGAAATTTTGTGAACAATTAAATATTAATAAAAAATCAATAATCAAAAAGAGTGACAGAAAATCAATGGTACTAGATTTAACTTTTATTTTATTGTTTTAGTTTTTTTTAACCCAATTGACTAAACCCAATTTTTAGCCCAAACACAATTTGTTAAAGCCTAAACCATTATCAAAGTCCAAACCACTTTTAAATCATCTTAATTATGTTTCTTTAACCCAATTTAAGCCAATTTTAATGCCAAAACCATTGATAAAAAAATCGGATAGATCGATCAATTCAATTTATTCAATTTAAAATTGATAAGTCTAACTGTTCAATTATATTTATATATATATATATATTTAAAAATTTTGTGAACCACCTAAAATTGAGTTTCGCAATTGAATGATCGGTAAAAAACTAGTAGGACTAGATTTAATCAAAGTGGAAAAAATCGAATCAATTGTCGAATCGATTGAACCATAAGTTTGCTGTTCAACCATGGGTTCAATTATTTTTTTATATTAATAATTAAAAAATTCTAAAAATTCAAAAAAATTTAAAAATTTAAAAAATAAAAATAAAAAAAATAAGCAACAAAAAAGTTCATTACAAGTTTATAAATTATAATAGTAAAAAAAATTAAACTTTATCAAGTTGTGTTCATACGAGTATCACAATTGTAAAACAATGGAACGAGGAGCAAATGCACAAATTAATTAAAGTTGCAGGTGCCAAAACTTTATCAAGTTGAGTTGAAGCTGGGTAACTTATGTATGCATGCTATGATGATGAAACTACGATTATTCCAACCGCCAGTCTACTATAATATAAATAATTGGATTAATATTTTTTAGATGTATTGCTTAAACTTTTTTTAAATAAATAAAAAAAACTGAATCTAATTCTTTAAGAAAAATAATCTTGTAAGAATGTATAATAATATATATCAAATTAAATTAAATATTAAAAATTTTCAAGATAACACTTTACAAGACAGGTCTTCAAAATTATAAATAATCTAATATAACTAAATCGAAGGAAACAAAAATTCCTACCAATGGCATGCTTCAAAACCATCGATGGTTGGGTAAGGGGTTGCTGATATGGCATGGGTTTGGGTTGTGTTTTTACATTTTTTTTGGGTTAAAGCTTTTAGGTTAAATGGGTTTGTATGGTTTTTTATTGGGTTTATGGGCTCCCTTAATTTGGGCTTAAAAATTAGTTTTAAATTTGGGTTGAATATAAAAAATCGATTTTTTCGGTTTTTGATTTTTTGATTTTATACTAGTTCTATCCAGTTTGTCAAAAATCTGATTCTATCTATACCTTTGAACCATCAATCAATTGATCTTCGATTGAATCAGTTTAACTAATCCGTTTGCTTCGATTTTTTCAACACTATATTTAAACTTTGTTATTTTTTTTTATTTTTTTTTAACTCAATTGACCAAACCTAATTTGTAACCCAAGCCCAATTTTTAAATCTAAAACCATTGATCAAAGTTCAAACCAATTTTAAACCCATTTTAATTATTTTTTTATTTAACCCATTTTAAACCAATTTAAACAAAAGACGGCAAAACCATGTTAAAGCCTCCTACTCCTAGTGTTATGGGTTTTTCTTCTCATCTCAAATTCACAGCATACGACACACCAAAGCTGAAGCACTAAGCTTTCCTTCACCCAACTGGCCCCATTTCTTGACTAAAGTTGAAGCATAACAGTCGTTCGTAGTACGTGGCCAGATTCTTCTCTCGTCTATTTTCTTTTGCGTATCTGTATTTTCGTGACTGTGTTCAACCTGCGAACAAAGGGTATTACTTACAGGGTATCTTGTAAAATTGATTCCTAAATCCTAATAGAATAGGTTATAATTAAATATTTCAAGAATTTATTTAGTGTGAAATCAAATTATAAATTAATTATTTCGAATATTGTTTTCATTTCCAGCTTCAACTTACTCTGTTATCCATGTTTTTACTTATATTATTTATTTTTTTAAATTTTCAGAATATTTTCTAATATTTTCTTTTTTAAATATTTTTAATTAATTTTAATTTCTATAGTTTAACCGACAATAAAAAATTCAACCTGTTGTACGGGTAAAATACAGAAAACGAATGTAGGCTTACTTTTAATAGGTCCAAGACCATGAAATTGGGCTCACACCTAACAACAAATCGGCATATGCAAGTGGCATTGAGCTTCAAAATAGCGTGAGACTTAATATTTCAATTCAAAGCCCAAAAACAATAACAAAAATTTTGGGTAAAAAGGGGGTGCCTGCATTGTTTAGACTGGAATCGAATGGTTTAATGTAAAACAATTCATAATTCAATTGAGAATGGTTTTGGGAAACATGCTCTTCTCTTGCCGAAGCAATGAACATTCTATATCAGAATGCAATTCATTTAATTCTGTGGTACATCTTTTATTTGGAGTTGTTAATAGAAGGCCTAAAGAAGGGAATGACCTAACAAAACAGAACATAAAGGTATTTTTTGGATTACTTCGAAGAAGTAAATGAAACTCAAATGAGGAGTCAATCAGACGTAGACTAGTGACAACTCAAGTTCTATCCAAATCAAGGGAATGCGAGATTTATGATTAAGGGTGCATATGTTGGATCAACAATACGTCATATTAAATTTAAAAAAAAAAAAGAAAAAATATAAAATCTTATTTTAATATTTTAATATTTTAATATCTCAGGTAACAATAAGTCATTTTTTTTTTCATATATGAATCCATAGGCAAAATAGACTGAATATATTAAATATAAAAAAATATAGTGCACACACAAAATCCAGTGGGATTATACTTAGTAGTGGCATAGAAGGCTGAAAACTCCTCCTTTGGCGTGCCTAATATGATGTGCCGTGGTTTGTAGTAATGAAACTCTCTGCTGACGCTAAGGGAATTCGGATATGACAATGTTTATGGTGAAAATAATCTTGAGAAGAAGGCCTAATTTTCAAACAAACTAAATAAAGATCTCAAAAAGTAAGAAGACATAGATTATGTAGGGATGGAAATTCGGCGAATCTGCTTGGATTTTAGTTAAGGTCATTTTAAATTGAAAAGATTCTGGTCGTTTTAGGTGTGATCTTTCGGGATCTGCTTGGATGAAGTATATTATGAAAAAAAAAAAATCATTTTAATCAAGCTATTTAAAACTTTAACATTCAATTAGCCTTATTAGCTATGTCAAGTTCGAGTGATTAAATTCTCCTCCGAAAATCCTTACAAATCTTCCAAATCTCCGTCATTTTACTTCACACGACTCATCGTAAAATACGAAACTAAAAAATTTCATATTATTAATAATAATATCTATATAATTTTATAAATCTAATGATACTCTTATTAAATTATTTTATATTTGTCTTTCACTTATCTTTAATATCATTATTTTTTGTTTGATTATATTCTAATAGTCAAAATTTTCTTTTATAAAAATAGTTATTCAAATAATTCAATTATAAATGCTCAGGGGCATTTTGGTAATTTAACTAGAATCAAGTCTTAGGTTGTCATCAGGGTGCTTTTATGCTAAAGATGTGCATTTAGGATAGGTTCAACCTCCATAATCATTTTCATGTCATTTAAGGTTACCGTGATACTTTCATGTCAAAGGTATCCCCTAAGGGCATTTTGGTAATTTTGCGTTAAGACCAAGTCCTATGTGATTACTAAGATATTTTCATGTCAAAAGTACACATTAAGAATATGTTCATTATATCAAGTCATTTCTAGGTCATAAAGTCCGTATTTTTAGTAATAAAATTATTTTTATAAATAAGGCAATGTCTTCTAATTAAATTAATCCGTAAGATTCCTACCAGAATATGTGAGAAATTTTACGGACTATTTTAATAGTGAGATAGCTTTTTCAAATAGGAAGTCAGGATTTTTTTATTTCAAAAGGAAAAAAAAGACAAAACCTTTCATATTTCACATAGTTCTCTAACGGGATACAATAGAGAATTCGTGTCCACTTGGTTCCTCTTGAGGGTACGAATAATCTTGTGATTCCAAAATTCTGAAAACCCGATCTTCCTAACACAAAATAATAAATTTGTTTTAAAAATTATTATTTTGGGAATCTAAAATTAAATGCCATATGTTGAAACTGAATAAAAATTAAGATTCAAGTTAACACATAATTAATAAGGTACCGATTTTCGCGCATCACGAAAGGGTTGATCCTTACTTGTGATTGTAATTGACCCCTGGCCCCTTTTATATGATCTCTAGTATGATCGCAGGCCTTAGAGTTTGCATTCTAGGGTTTTGTAACCCTTAAAATATAAACTCCGGTTGGTGACCAATCTCACCTAGCCAAAATAGATTGGTGGCAACTCCACATAAATAGTCATTTAGTAATGACTATTTAAGGTTAAGTCGAGTGAGCAATTCATCTCGATCACTTAATCCCCAAAATAAGAAAATGTCAATAATGATATGGCCAATAGAAATAAGAGAATATAAAGTAGTGATAAATTTAACAAGTATAGGAGCGAAGGCCATTTAAGTTGGGCTTGATCAGGATTCATTTACGGGCCATGTTGTGATAGCTTGGCGACTCCACTAGGGACGTCTAGAGAGTCAGGCCTAAAAGTAATTATTTGTTGACTAAATTTTAATTAATTCGGTTTCAATTGGTATCTAATTTTAAATTCCTATTTTAAAAAAAAAATTTCCTTTTCATTATATCAATATTTATTTTGCACTAATCTTTTTGTGTTTGCTTTTGTCTTTTAGGGATTAGGATAGTGGGTTTTATTTTTAATGTTGTGTCATAAAAAGGTAAATTTGTCCCTTCACACATACTATGCACATTGTGGAGTAGTTTCTCCTCTGTTAGATATAGAGGGGGCATAGGTACCCAATATTTTAGGAGAAGGTGAAGTAGCTCTACCTTTTGAGGTGTTAGCCTTTGTTTCGGCCAGCGAAAAACCTATCGGGTGTAGATTCCTATGTCTGCCTGAGGTGTTAGCCTCGTTATAGACATGGAAGACACGCCCACTCGAATTAAACCTATTTCGACATGGATCCATGATGGATAAGGATAAGGTACATTGCTAGTCCTTTTAGGGCTTGAGGAATTCGAGAACCTAATTAGAGGTCTAACATAAACCACATATAGTGAACCATACTAACCTCCTAGTCAAAGGCGTGCGTGATTTTAGATTTCACCAAAATTAGGGACACATGAAAGGACAAAGTTATCTTTTTCCTTTTTTATTTTTACTCTCAATATCTTGTTCGAATGATTTGCAATTTTTGTCTACCTTGTTTGAATAATTTATGATTTTCATTATTTTGAAGTTTTATTTGAATTTAATATTTCCTAAAGATACTTGTTTTTTTATGCATATTTCTTCTCTCATATGCATATAAGAATGCTTGCTTTAAAAAGAATTTCAGCTTAGATAAATTTTATTTAATTTTATGGCGGAACCAGTACATGCAGTGATTATTTCCAAGGAATTCAAAAAGGTCTGTTCTGAGTCCAAATTCAACTAGAAAAAGGATGAGGACTGTGTAGCGAAAGGTTTCATGTCAAAGTTGCCAAAGATCACACATTTAGACCTTCAACAAAATAATTTGAGAAAGTTAATTGAAATATGGGATCAGTGGGGAAGTGCAAAGCAAACCCAGTTTACAAAAAAATACGGACAGATTGCTTTTTTACTCAAAGTGCACATGGATGAACAGCTAGTTAGGGCTATGATTGAGTTTTGGGATTCATCATTTCGATGTTTTCTGTTCAATTAGCATGACATGACCCTGACTGTGGAATAGATATCGGCTCTTCTTGGGCTTGGGCCATTAGAGATGAAACCCATCTATTGCAAATAGCGCAATCTGACCAGTTTTCGTAAAAGATTTAGTCAAGTTTTGGATCGTGATTTCAAAGCCGACCACCATTACATAGAGCAAAAAGGGAATACCAACGTCATTTCATGGTAGTATCTCCAAAAATATATCCGAGAGTGATCTAACATTGAAAAGGCTCTAGATGCATTTGCTCTTGCTATATATGGGATGATTTTCTTCCCGAGAGTGTTGGGACATGTTGAAGCGGTGGTAGTGGATTTATTTGATCGATTGAAAAGAAACATGCACCTAGCTCCAGCAATTTTAGCTTAAATAATTAGAGCACTCAATGCATGCCAAAAAAAGGGTCAAGGGAGATTCTTTGGAAGTGCTTTGTTATTGTCCATCTAGGCTCGAAGTCATTTCTAGGGCGAAGGGGTAGATAAAGTTAAACCCTACTTTCCACACTTTGTTCTTCTTCAAGAATTCATCAAAAAAGAATGGCCCAAGTCTGGAACTAAGAAACAATGGGTTGAGATGCTAAAGAACTTAGCTTCTTCTGATATAACATGGAGGGCACCATGGTTTTCACCAAAATGCTTTGTGTATCAATGTGGTAATTTGCTATATGTGAGTTTACTCAGAATATGGGGCACCATGGGTTGTGCACCATTATTGGTCTGAAGGCAATATGGGTCGCAGCAATTCATCCCTTTAACTTTAAATTTGACTTGTGTTGACTTGGAATATTAGGGTTAGGATTATAAAAAGGCGCTTCAAATGGATGCTTTACAATGGAGAGAAAGGTATGAGTCAGGATTAAGCGCATACATGGATAAGACTACTCCAGGGTATGATGCTTGAAGGAGAGTTCGAGGTTGTAGTGTAATTATTCCAAGCTCAGATGGAACCATTCCTAGAGTATCTATTCAGCTAGAACCTATCATGCCATCTGAGATTGATTTGATTAAGGAGGAAGCTGCCAGAGAGCGAAAAAGAATGAGTGACGAGAATCACTAGCTCCAAGAAGAAGTTGCCTACTTATGAATGAAGATGGAAGCAAAAGCAAAAGAAGTTGGAAAAATAGAAGAAAAGTATAACTTAATAAATAATGACTGGGTAAAACAGAACAAAAATATGAAACTTGCTGGGATATTCGAGAGTTCCAATAGCATTGCTAAGGGGATGAAAGAAGAAATGCGCAAGCTTCATGAAGAGTTAAGAGCATGGAAGGTCAAAGCTTTGGAAGGAGAGGCCAGACAAACTATTTTTTAAAAAGAAAGAAAAAAGCATGCTGGTATATGTCTCTAGTTAAGAAGTATGGAAAAGAATAAGCAACTCTGAGTTGCCTTGGATCGAGAGCATGGAAGGGTATCTCAACTGCTTAAGGAAAGACAAGGTCTCACTATGACTATTGTAGAGATGAGATTAGAATTACAACGCAAGGGAGATGATATTCGAGCCTTGGCATAAGCCTACGATGATCTAGATACATATTGGGATAATAGAATATGGTGGGTTGAAGATAATGGTAGACGATAGGCAACTAATTCTTTTGGCTAACAGATATACATAAATCATTTTATGGAGCAGATACACTCAGCCATTATCCAAGCAAGGAAAATGGTGGAGAGGATTAGAGACATATAGATGCAAATTAATCTCGTAAAATGATACGGACACGTTGTACTTTAATTTTTGGATGAAGCTCAGAAACAATATGATCAAATTAAGAATTTCCTTGGATGTAATCCCTACATGATCAACGAT
>JBBYHM010000018.1:5438066-5493164 GCA_038381775.1 Adansonia rubrostipa | reverse complement strand
ATTACTTTGAGTGGAAACCGATGGCTGAACCTAGGAAAGTACTCTTTGTGAAGCTTAAGTTGAAGAGTGCAGCACTTTGATGGTGGAAGAGAGTTGAAGAACAGCAAGCACGTCAAGGGAAGAAAAAAATTAGCAGTTGGGAACATATGAAAAGCAAACTGCGGAAGCAGTTTTTGCCACCAGATTATGCCATGGAACTATACAAAAAGTTTCATTTGCTTAGGCAAAACAAAAGGACGGTGGAACACTACACCTCTGATTTCAACAATTTGTCTATTAGAGTTGGAAGATCCGACGTATGTCTGAGATGGAAGAAAGTCAGGCAAACAATGTTAAACAAATGCACTGCTTGGAAGGCAATCCAAGTTTCAAAAAATTCAGATTTGATTTCCTTCCCTTTTAATGTAGTTTTATCTTATTCTTCGCTTTCGTGTTTGTTTATACATTGGGGACAATGTATGTAATAAGTGCAGGGGGGAGATTAATTGCATTAGCTGTTTCGTTTTGCATTAATTTAGCATAGTTCATGTTAATTTTTTTTTTCTTTTCCAAAAATTTATGTTTTCTTAGGTTCTTTAAAGTTTGATGAGTTGATGGATGGATTGAATGAGAATATGCTTGAATAATTGGACTCTACAAGCTAACTCTATTTTAGTGTAGATGATGATAGTGAACACTTAGCATGCTAAATCTTGGTGATTATAAGACCCTTGTGAGTTTCGAGCTTAAAAGATTGATTACCTTTGTCAATCTAACTTCTCTGTTAGGAGTAACCATTAAGCTATTGTAACTCTAGAACTTGCTTTTAATCTCATTAAGATTACATTTGTTTACATGCAAGTATGAAAGTGATGAAGGCACTTAGGATGAAAACTACTTAAACCTAAGTAGCCTACCCTGTAATTTATCCCTTAGTGAAACCGTTTGAGCCTAATATTAACTTTTTCTTTGTTTAAACCATGTTTGAGCCTAATACCATAAAACAAATTATTCTACCTATTTTAGAGCATTTAGTTGCATGTTTGAAAAAAAAAAATTAAAGAAAAGATGTGAAAAGGCTGAATACTTGAGGCTTGAGTTTGAAGAAAAATGTTGTTGATAAAAGGGCTATAGAATCATGTTGTGTTTGAAAGCTACATGAAAGAAAGAATTGAGTAAAAACCAATTTTCAGAGAAACAAAAGAAAAAAAATGGAAAAAAAGTAGAAGTGATGTTCAAATGTCTAAAAGGAGACTAAGTGTGCCATAACACAGTTTCTATTTAAAATTATGAAGTTTGAATTCTGAAATTTGAAGTTATATCTTTTGTGATTCAACTTTGTGCTCTGTTAGTTTCCTTATCTTCAATTGCCCTTTGTTTATCCATTCTTTATTTCTACCACTCCTAAACTTTAGCCCCATTACAACCATGTTAAAGACCTTCTGATTTGTGTTAGCATGTATCATAAGGGATGGAGATGACATGAACAAGCAAGCATATGGTAGTACATGTTCATGGGTTGCATTTGAAAGAAATACTAAGCTTAAACACTTGTGTGATATTGAGTGCATATCAATTGAGAATAGCCAAGATAAGTATAATGAGTTGTTCATTGAAATATCTTATCCAAAATGGGTGTTAATCTTGTTAAAGAAATTTTCTTCTTTCTATATTCATTGTTCTTTACATGTTCAATCAGATGGTTTAAATTCCTCCAAATACACTTTAATTACCAAAAGCTCATTTACATTAAAATCTTGGAATCACACTGAATCAGAAGACATAACCAGAACATAACAAACCACATTCCTTATCAACCCTATCATCCCCCACATGCCCTGTCTTTCCATGACAGACCCATATGCAGGAGCTGGGCACCCAAGAAATAAATGGTCATTAAACAAAGCAAACACTAAGGAAGACAATCCCCCGAACTAATCCATGACATAGAGTCCAAGTTAAGCACAATCTACTTCAAAGCTTTAATCCAATAAAGTGACCTTATTTTGACCAAAAACAGAGCCACATCAAACTATCAACACTTCTACTCCAATACCCCTTCATTCCTTTCAAACCACAAAGCCCAAAATGTAACAATATTATTATGCTCCCACATTTGTAGAATTCAATTACAATCCCATCTCGGAAAAATATCATCAATCCCTTCATCTCTAATACAACCAAACCCCATTTAAGCATTGATGTCACTTTTAGCAGACTTCAAAACAATCCTACCAAGCTTAGACCACAACTCCTAAAACAATAGAAAGATTATCAAGAAAGATAATCAACCTCATCCTCTAAAATACAACCAAACCTCGTTAAAGCATGACAAGATCTAAAAAATCCAATTCACTCGAACAAAGACTTTCAAAAAGTCCAAAGAATGCAACAACTACGTTTCGATGGAACACTAGAGAGAAACTCTATCATCTCATCATCAATGACCATAGGGCAGCAACCAAGAAAATCACATGTTGCGGTGGCCATCATGAATCCCAATCCTAAACATATTTTGTAGCCAAAAACATTAATAAAACTTCCAGAAACCCTTATCACAACAACAATACCCAAAAACCGAAAATAAGAATAGGCTAAGGAGTTAGGAGCAGATCTAGCCTTTTCAAAACGACCATTGATCTTCGAGATCTAGGATTCTATCTTCTAATTTGCCATCATCACAATTTTCTTTGCATCCTAGCAATTTTCCCAGCTTCGAAATGCTCTTGCATCAACCTCATAAATTTCTTTTAGATTTTTGAATTCTCCATTTGACAGCAACTCATTAACTATCCTAGTATCTTTCTTTTTTAATGTACCCATTTTTTTTTTTTTTTGGGGGGGGGGGGTGTTGAAGGACTTCCTTTCTTGTTTGATTTCTTTTGCAATTTGCTTCACAACTCCTCTTCTGAATCATCGATGCCTCTCACTTCTTCAAAAATTCTCTCTTTGTTTGCAAGTCTGAATTTTACGAGTCTAGAAATACTCCCATGATCATAGTAATTGAAATGGGGACAAATGTTTCTAAAAGCCCATCTTCTTTGTTCCCATATAGTGGCCCACCACCCACCAAATTTGTCATAGCCAAAGATGCCCCAATGTTCAGCCCATTAATATTTTGCACCATTCCATTTGGCTATTACCATCCCTTGACATTCTCTTTGAAATATTATCTAGTAAATCAAACAAATTAAAACATAGGGAGTTCATTGGTTCACCTGAAACAAAATCTTTGGCTTGTTGCCTTCTACATGCCATCTCTGGTGATGGCATTGTGAGAAACTGAATTGGTGAGTACTAGTGTCTTTGAAATATGTGGAAAGTCAGCAACATATTTATACTTGCATTCATGTTGTGTCACATCAACATGAGCACTTCAGCTGAAAGCCCCAAGTTCATACAAAATAAGGCTCCAAAAGAAAAGCATAAAATTGCTACTATAAATATGACTAGACTGGTTATATAAGCAAACATTCATGTTTAAATTCCGGAAACATCCATGCTTGTTACCTTAGTAATCCATGTCTAAATTCTAGGTCAAACAATTTTACTGCATTCAGGGGTTACCTTTGATTTCTGATGCTAAAAATTTCAGTTTGTGGTATTCCTCAAGCATCTAGAAGACTATGGATGATAACCTTCATTCATGTTTCTATGTATTGTTATGACTTATGGCCATCAATTTTGGACATGGCTAAAACGTCCATTAAAAAAAAAAAACTGCTTGATCTTGCAATTTTTTCCCCCAATAATGCTCAATTTTCAATTGTTAAGTCCAATTTAGTACCTATTAAGGCTTTTCAGACATATAAGGAACAAAGAAGTGTCTTTGAATCCCCAAAGAATGGACTTCATCATTAATCACTGAGTCTACATGTCCAACATCTTTCAACTTGACAGATCTCATTGCTGCAAACAAATGCTAGTCAATCTTTTTATCCAGTCATTATAAGCTTTTATGACATCTGATCCTCCATCTTCACAATTACTGAACGCTATTTAACTACCATTTTGTCAGAGTGCTTTTGGAACAATGTTAGAGACATCTTATCAAGGATAAAAGGCAGCAATATTGTAATTCTACATTAGCTACAAAAACACTCATGACTGACATCTAACTACAAGAAAAAATGTTAATATTAGTTAGAGGCTTATATATACTAAGCTTTAGCCCTCATCAAAATAAAAATAATAGTGCAACAGGGGAAAAGAATATGCTTCGCCACAGCTTTATCCCCACAGCACAGGCATCTTCGTACAAGAAAATTAGAATCTCTGTAAGCATTTATGTTGACACTTTCCTCCACCATAATTCAAGATTTTACTACCCATCCACATTTCCAGAATCCAGATTTACCACATATCAAAAGTTGTAACTTGAAAGCTAAGAAGTGAAATAGATGAATTGGGAGTAATATCCCAACAAGAAGTACCTGATAAGCAAGAGTGTATGCATTAGAGATCTTCCTCTTCTCTAATTCCTCTATTATCAAGTCCACACATTCTTCCATCTCTGCCTTGTAAGGATCACCCGCCTCTTCTACATATGAAAGTGGCACCCCATGTGCACTAAAAAATATTACCACCTGTAATATGTAGTCTCATTTGAGTACACTGATTTATTGTAACATGAAAAATTTTTAAATTTAGAGAGGTAAAAGCTCCTAAATAACAAGAAAATCAAGGAAGCACAAATTTAAGAAAGATTTGCATCTTGTAAAAAGATAATAGCCAAGGCCTTCTTCACCACACGCAACCAAAGGAGCTTTTCCGATTGATCACTAAAAGATCATGAGGCTTAAAAGAGAGTGACACATGCAAGAGTGAATTCAAACTAACTTGCAGTCTAAAAATCAGGCACATTAGAAAGTCAAAAAATAAGGAGCCAAAAAGGCAGGAACCAAATGCAACCTAAGTTGTCAACTGCTAGCTGCCAATGCAAATTCAGATGATCGCAAGAAATGTTCAACCTTTCAATGAGTTCATCATATTTACTTGCCAATCAAGACCAAAATCGAACTTTAGTAATCAGAAACTGGAATATTTTTCATGTATCATTATGCTGCTTGCAGTCTTGAGGTACGAATTTGTGAAAATGTGTTGATAACTAATAACCTGTAGTTCAGACAGAAAGATAATGACTAGTTCCGAAAATGGCCGTTAATGTTTTCAATTCTCCACGCCTTCAAGATGACTGATACCTTCTACTAAATAGGAAAAATCATTGAAATTCAACCTGTCCTTGAAGGTCATATTTAGTTATTTAAAAAAAAAAAAGCACATGCCTATAATGATGACACCAAAGACAGAACTTACCACACTAAAAGTCAGCAAAATATTTCCAAAAATTGTCATTTCAACATTAGCATAAGATTCACGAAAACCGTTTGAAATCCCAACTAGAAAAGACTGTTGGTTAGAAGATTTTCAGAAACTGATCCCACAGCATCCCAAGAATAACAAATCTTCTATGCACAAAAATATAATTTAAAATTGCTAAAAATCCTCAACATGTCAATAAGCTTGACCTCTCCAACAGTTACCTCAAGTTCCTTTCTATCATAGTAGATGCTTTCCTGCAAACAAGCTATTCACTTGGCATTTCAAACTGGCCTATTAGAACTTGGAGATTTTATTTTTCACCATCAATAAACAACATGCAATTTGTTTTTCAATAGAATCCATGTCCACTCAGCTACATTCAAGATTTTCATAAAATACTTCCAAAGAATCATTTTATAACCGATCACTTAAGCTAATTTCTGCTGGTATTAACAAAAGATATAAAAGTGTTAAAATAAAATATTAAAAAAATTAACTGCTAGTATTTTACACTAGAAATATTATTTCAATAAACACAAGAAATTTCAATGGTACAATAAATTCACTTAGGCTAAACACGTATGCAACATATATGTGCTTCTAGCAAGAAAATCAAACAATCCAAAACTTTGTTTGCTTGAATTGTCTTCAAATAAACAGAAACTAGTAACTTTAACCCCATCATCCAAAGCTTTGTTGCAACATCTGTCTCACTTTGTTGCATGGAAGTTTTATTTCAAGAAATATGTGTCTCTAGCAATCAATTACTAACCAATATTTTTGCAATAAAAACAGAAATAAGAAATCCAATTGCTTGAGCTAAAATTTCCAACATCATTCGTTAAATTTCTGCAACAGATAATTTTGGCAAACTAAAAAATACTCGACTGATTTACCAATTGAAAATACTAGCCGAACATCTTTCCCAAAACAGGTAGGTTTTCAACTGTTCTCAAATGCCAAAATGGTGAAGCAGCATGGTTATCCCATGAAATTTGACAAAATTCTGGCAATCTCCAAGAAATAGGATAGGAAGAGCATAAATCAGACACCAAGAAGAACCACAAAGAACCCATTTAGTATGTCAGTGATGAAGAAAAAGAGTGAACTGACGTCTGTGAACAAAAGACAGATTTAATCCCCAGGGAGGTTTTTTTTTTTTTTTTTTTTTTCCCCTTCCTCTTTTAGGTACAAATAAAGCCAATCATCCTGTTCTTTCTCACATGTAGGAAATTTACAAAGACCAAGCAATTCCCAGCAGCCTAGGGCTGTAAACAAACAACGACGAACCGCTTGTGAACAATTTGGTTTTCTATTTGTTTATGTTCATTTATTAAGCTAATTAGACGATTATGAACACAACTTTAATATTAGTTTATTAAACAAACCAAGTTCAAAACAACCTGTGTTAAGTTCGTTTATATTCACGAATAAGCTCGTTTATGATCAATTCAAAGCTTGTTTATTAGTTCGTTTGAGGCTCATTTATTGTTTGATTATAATATAACATAATTTCATGTTTTATTTCATTTATTTATAATAATATTTTATTATCTTATATTTAAAATTAAAAAATAATATCAAAAGCAAAAACAAAATTTACATAAACCTAAACCCTAATTGTTTGTTTATTGTTCATGAACATATGTTTAAATGTTCATGAATATGCTTGATTATATGTTCACGACCATATCCGTTTAATGTTCATGAACAAATTCATTTAATGTAAATGAACCAAGCTTGAACAAACCTATTAATAAATGAGCGAAGCTCGAACACGGTTTTAAAAATTCTTGACGAACGCAAAACAAACACAAACGGAGGCTTGTTCGTTCAAGCCAATTCATTTACACACCTTACATGAGTCTAAAATCCAATGAAGCAAAGGATCAATAGTTTGAAAACAATTTTTAAACATAAGATTTAAACTGGTTTTCTTCATTTTGATTACTCAAAATAGTATTGCCCAACTTCAAAAGGATAATTTTCTCAACTTCGGGAGTAAGTTAACCTGCCCCATTCAGGATGATCATCAGGTTGCTTTTAGGTTTACAATTTAGCGAAGCCAACATGACAATGGAATTAGAAACTCACTTAGGAACAGTGCATCGGTTTCATATGATATTTAGACGTAGCACCCTTTCTTCTGATGTATGAATCAAAGAATAAATAACACAACTACATCACATATCAATTCAGACCATGAGCAGCCATGAAAGAGCAATTTGACAAAATTCAGTTAACAAGAACACGAGAAAGGTTTAAAAAACATACCTTTTCAGGACGATCAAACTTTTGCAGCTCCTTTTCAATTAAATTTGCCATAGCTTTTATATATCCCTCACGTTGATACCAGGAAGGTATGACTGTATGCTGCATCTTCACTAGATATTCATCATCACTGACAAAACAATTGATTACATTGTCAGTGGAAGAAAATTTGATTTAAGACTATACTTCAAGATTACATCAAGGAATGCAAGATAAGTGCCATCATTCCTCACCGAAATATACTTTCCAAGAGTCGAAGGCTTGAACCACTAGTTGATATTGAAAATTGTGGATAAAGTGGAAGTACAACAAGCTTTGTTATTCCATCTTTTTTTATCTACAATTTATTAGGAGGAAAGAGAAATAAAAATATATCACCAGAATCAATGTTCATATAAAATATGCATTCACAGGCCACCCAGATAGACAGCAGAAATACCAAAAGAAACTAGCAGATTATTACAAGTAATACCTGAATGAAACTAAAAGAAGCAATATTATCTGGTTTTTAAGAATAGAAGAAAACAAGCAGACACCCAACTTGATGTCAGTTGGATCTAATTATACAAAAGCAGTCATCAGTAGCAACCCATAAATTTAGAAAGCAAGCAATAAAGTTTAAAATATGCACATTAAAATACTAACTTAAAGATGAAACATTACAATACTTAAACAATTCTTTGGTGATTCCACTTATTTCTGCATCATTAAAAGTATTGAAGAAATCTCAAATCCAATCATGTTTGAAAAAAGTTTATTACAGAAACTTCTAAAATGTAAAGTAATATTCTCATCCAATAAGTTCAAATGATCTCGAATCAGAGGACAAAGTTAACTGCTTCAAGAGGCATATAGTAACTGCTTATGCAGCATCCTTCAGTCCTCATAATACAAGCAGGCAAACACACACAAGGACAGATGCAGATTACTCCCTCCATCCTCAAATAACAGTTCATATTCATTACTTATCACAAACATATACAATAATTACTTTTCAATGCTCCATTTCACTTTGTCTCTTGTGCTAGTGACTCGATCTAGATAAATGCACTCATTTGCAAAGCCACATAATATCTGAATATGAGCAGAGGAATAGACAGAAGAGCATCCTAAGCTATTTTTGTGAAATATGTCAGTCAATATGAACTGTCAAACATTAATTTGGGATACCAAAGAGTAACAACATACCATATGGAGGATTTAGGAACAGCACTAAAATTTCCAAAAACACATATTCAGGATATTATGGACATGCCCAATGTCAAGCATTTAAGAAAAGAATAGAAGTGGATTAATAAAATAAGAAAAAGCAGCCGCATTAGAATTTCAAACAGTTATCCAAAAATAAGATTAAAACTAACCAAATACCTGCTCAATAGCTTCTTCAGTGAATGGATGCCAGTAACGCATACCAACATACACTTTTGCAGGGACATTCTTTGCCCAAAGTGACTTTCTCAGCTCATCAGCCTGAAATGGATAGTGATAGGGCACTATAAATTACAGACTCACAAAGAGATACTAACACGTACGAGATCAAGATTGCTTAAGCTATATATTTCAGTTTGGATAACCTAAGAGCCATCCAAACCATCAGCCAAAGCAATGTCAATTCTTTATCTTCTGTTTGAAATCTTAATTAAATTGGCGGCAGAATTTTAAAAAGCCAACCATAAATAAATAAACTATATAAATGACAATTAATCAACTTCAAGAATTTGGACTTATCGATTTTTGCAATTACTCATAAAAGGAATATATTTTAAAAATTAATTGGTTGTCACAACGAACAGCTATAAAATTCGAACCTAGAAGCAATACCCTCGGAGTTGATAATTGCCGTTACCAGTACCAACATTTAATTAATTTCATTTTAATATTTATAACACCCTTTGCTTCAAGGTTGCAAGAGCAAGGATACATATCTTTAACAGAACTTATTTGAGGGGGAAAAAACAAATAAAACATTACCATTAAGAGTAACATCAGAAAACAGTATAAAAATTAGCAAAAAGGTGAATTTTCATAGCACATGTTTGTGCATGGTCACTCAGACGGAGGAAATTACTTCAGAATAGTTCAGGTGCAATTTTAATTTTTCTCTTCCACATTACTTAATGAGCATCATAGTAAATTGAAAATGGTAGGTTTTATAACATATAAATGTGTCCATAGGGAACTCTAATGAATATAAAAACAACCATGCCTGAGCATCAGTTATTTGTCGAAGGGGCGAACCGCCACCAATTGAAGCATAGCCTTCCTTGCTCTTAGGCGCTCTAAGAACAGATATGAACTTTGCCAAGGGCTTTTGCAAAAAACGAAACAACCTTGGTAGCCGTATAATATCCTGTCCAATTCAATAATTAACACAATAAAATAAAATGGAATGAAAAAATCTTCCAAGTAACTTGATGGAGGGATAAGATATTACCAGATACAATTTTTTCGGTTTTTTTTTTGGGGGGGGGGGGTCTTTTATTTAAGCTGACACATATAACTAGACATGGAAAAAGCTAAGGGTTACAATTAGATGTTATTAGGGTCTTAGGGCTTTATCTTCTTGTAACTAGAGGCTAAGGGTTTTACTTATTATAATAAGAATTTAGTGCTCTTCAAATTCTTTTAAGAAATGTTGTAATTGATTTACACTAAGAAATCACAGCCTTAATGACAATATAACTTACATTTGTTGGATCATGATTATCTTAGTAGCATAGAAAACAATGTAATTAAACCTTGAACCAAATGACTTATACTTTTAATATGATACGATCATTGTTAACTGTTGTTATGCCATTTAGGATTTGTTGTGGCTTTATATTAAAGTTGGATTCTCCATCATCACCATTTGATTTTGGGGTTGTCAGTATTTGTTATATAATTACGTTTTTCTCTCCACAGGGTGGGCTCAATTGCATCAAGCGTTAGCGTTAGGGAGCATATATATCAGGAGAAAGTACGGAATTTGTGGTGTTAGTTATCATATTGAAAATAAGAAATGGAAGCAAAAGAATGTAACCAACCGGGTCGGCAAAAAGGTTAAACAAGAAGGGCTGCACATCTTCAAGGGTCTCGGGACCTCCAAGGTTCAACAACAACACTCCAATCTTTTCCTCAGCAATAAGAGGCGCAGTGGAGATAGCTCGAGTGCTTGAAGTCATCAAGTCTCCCACGCCCACGGGAAACAAATGTTTGTTATTGGTATTGGATTGTTTAGAAAATGATAATTGACACTCCGGCCACCCGGCCCCGACGGAAATGGAATTTCTGGACACCTTTTGAAAGATAGACAGAGGTCGAGGCGACAGCCTGAGAACATCCAAGTATCAAAGAAAACAAAAAGATTAAAGCAAAAGAAAAACAAAGAGAGAAAGAAAGGCCAATCAAGTGGACAAGAACATACAGACGAGGGAACTTGCAACGGCGAGAGGCAGAGGAGAAGCATGGAGGATGAGGAAATGTTGACGAAGATGATGCTGAACACGAAGCGCAGCTCTGAATTCTACCACTTCTCATTGCTTTCCAATCAGTCTTTGCTTGACATAAAATGCAACCCCAAATCCCAAACCAAATATTAAAATTAAACAATAACACTGAGCAACCCAAGCAAAAAGCTGCAAAACAAGCCAAGCTCTTTCTTTCTTTCTTTTAAAAAAAAAAAATAATTATGCTTTCTCCTCGATGTTTAATCGAAAGAAAAGAAAACAAAGGAGAACGAGAGAGAGATGAGGTGTGGGTAGGAGAGCGACACACGCGAACTCAATGAATCCTTTTCCTTTGGTAAAATTACGCATTTGGTCCTTATACTTTTAACAAATTCTGGATTTAGTTTCTCCGTTTTTAATAATGTGGCTAAATTGAATGTTTGTGCCTCTATTAATATAAAAATTATATCCAATTCAGATCAAAATAAAAAATTATATTCAATTAACAATGGAATCTACATGTCAATAATTTGTTGACGTGGTTTTTAATATTTTAGCATGGCATTTGATTTTGATGACGTAGTGTGATTCGAAGTAAAAAATATTAAAAGTATGAATTCAATCTTTCTATAATAATTTAAATAAATTGAGACTCATGTTTTTTATTTTTTTTAATATTAAATTTATTAGTGGCAATGTTAATTTTTTCCTTTGTTTTTTATATTGAATTTGGTATATTTTTTACTAGAATACAATGCGTTTTCACATAATTTTAAATTTGAGAATGTGTGATGTTGAATTTTAAAAATAATATACGTGGATATGGTATCATTTTAACAACTTTTTTTCTAATAAAATTATTTTAAAATAATTAAAAATTAAAATCAAAATCATCAATCAAGAAAACAAAAAGATTTCATTTAGATCACGTTGCACTGAATTTTTTTAGGAAGCACACCCTGCAACAATGGTCTAATTGAATAATTAGACCCGATGGGAGGTTAAACGAAATCCCCTTTTTAATTTTTTATATTATTACTTTATTTTAAATATAAATAATATTTTAATAGTTATTTAATATAAGTTTATTTTTACTTTTTAATATATTTTATAATATAATATAATATAATAATTTATTTTTAACATAAATATAATTTAATAACTTTAAATTACCATTCAACATAAATATAGTTTTACCTATCTTTTATTATTAAATATAAATATAACTTTAATCATTTTTAATTATTTATTATATATATACACATATTTTAATTAAATGTCTTTAATAGTTTTTTCTATTCTTATTTCACCACCAAGCTATGTTTGAATCCAAATACATATTCCATCGTTGATTTTAATCACACTACTAAAATATTTAATCTCATCACTACAGTAACTATTATCGATTTTCACCGCACAGTGCATGTATTACAATAAGTAATATAGTGATAAAGTAGTTAAGCATTGATTCCAAAAGGGTAAATTTGTTAAGAATTAAAAATAATATAACTTAATCTTATTCAACTGAACAATTAATAGTTATAAATTAAAATATAAATAAAAGAAAATAAATCAAGTAAACAGTGAATGATAAAAGCTTAGACTTACAATTTCTGTTAACACTTAATTTGATTTTTTTTTAGTTTCTTAACTTAACTAATAACAACGAATTGTTAATTTAAAGTTCTAACTATTTATAAATAACTTCCAGTGGTCTTATAAAAATATACCTTTTTACCAATTCATCCCTATGCAAATTGAATTAAAGATAAACTCATTAAGTCTAATTTGGTTATAGATGACATGCTCGTATATTTCTATCTAATATGCAGATCAATTCATGAAATCAATATGAAACATATGTTATTCATTCCATACCTAAACACAAAGTTTCTTTTTTCCAAGTTCAATAGGGTTTACCAAATCAATATAATTGTTGATCAAATAAATAAAGGCATTATGAACAAGATTGAATAAACATTCAAATATCATTTATATCAGAAAAGATAATAAAATAATCTAAACTACATGTTGAATTCTACTACATCTCTAGAAAAACTAATTTAATTCATAATAGAATGTGGAAAATAGTCCTAAACTCATTCGATATTGTTAAATCACAAACAACACCTTTCCAGAAATATAATTTCATAAATTTTCTAGGAAAAATATTTTAAAAATTTAGAAAAATCACAAGATGGGCTGAAATGGTCTAAACAAAATGTAGTTTGTTGGTTGAAAAGGTTCTAATTAGCGAGGGCTCAAAAAATTATAACTCTTATCCAAAATGGTTCAGGCACAAATGAGAAACCATTAGAAATGTAATTCAATATTCTTTCAAGAAAAGATACTAAAAATTCCATAAAAGTGTATTTGGTCTTGTAAATAATTTTTAGTGGTTCTCACGTGGGAGTTTTTTGTATTTTTAGGTTTTTTAGGATTGAACTCGAGCCATGAACGTTCAAACTTCCATGATATAGAGAAAAGGGTGACATGGGTATCACAATCTATTCCACAATCTTGGAATAGTTTAGAGCTCTTAAACAACTCATTGATCATAACACAAATGAGGTTATTAAATCTATGATCAAGGCTTATACATTTTAAACAAGTATAAGCTTTTTTATTGTGGAAACCAGAACTCATAACTTTATTTAACCATGAATCCAAACATAAAAAACTTGATTTATTCCCAAGATTAGAGGCCTAATTGTAAGAGAACATTAAATCCATGTTGTTCTCCATTTGTTGGAGGTAAAATGAATTTAACTTGGCAGTTTTGGTTATATATAAGATTTTTTACAACAAACAAGCAAGCATTTTTAGCAAAAATATTATGAACAAGATGCAAATGCATAAAGATGAACAAAAACAACACATTCGAACAAATAAAGATGATATTTTAACAAGAAAAAAGTGACCAAAATGCAAGGTGAGGACAAATAATATGCATGAGAATACGAGCCTCGTAAATGACATCTGAAATCAAGCTATGGATGATGGTATGAACATGTTTAACCAAAAAAAGCATGTTAGAATTTTCAAGGCAACATTCTTTTTCCATATAACTTATCATAACACAAGAAAATGCATGAATATGTTCAAAACATTTAGGGTGAGGATTTAAGCATGTATTGAGTATGTGAAAGTGAATAAACATGACAAAGATGCATGAGCAAGGGCTATTATAATGAAAGTAAAACATGGCATATTTGGTCATTCAAGCAACATTAAAAACATTTAAAAATCATTAAAAGCCTAAGACTACCACATCTAAGGTCACAACAATACATGAGGCTCCTAAGATTGTCATAAAGACATGAATGGCTTACTAGAATGATGCAAATGCTGAAAATAAAGAATAAATGGAGTAAGGTAGAGAAAATATACCCAAAGCTTTGAACTTTCACCTTTACTTAGAGTAGCAACTCTAAGCTCAGTTTCTTCATTCTCTTTACTATTAGATAGCAAGAAAAGGATGAAAAAAGAGCTTTTGGTTATTGTCTAGATTAGTGGGAGTTTTTGAGTGTGAAAGCAAGGAAAATAGGGGTTTAAAGGTTTTTTTAGGGGAAAAAAAAAGAGAAACGGGAATCAATGAGTGTTCTCAATGTAATAGTGTATGTGGAAAGAACCTACTTTCTATTGAGCCATAAGCTCTTTTATAATCTAAGGTTTAACTAACGCATTTTGGAGCCAAAACAAGGGTATTTTTTGTCTTTTTCCATGTACCTTATAGCAACCCTGGGTACTATGCTCAACTGATTAAAATTTCATTAGCTACCAGTAGTAGGGTTATAGAGCAAAGGGGTTCTAGCAGTTTACAACTAGAGAAAAGCCATGTATGCCTCTAACAAACCATATTTTTTATGAAAATGCCCCATTTTTTAGTAAGCTTGGGCCTCAAATTTGTTAAAACCCAATCATAAGTCCAAAATTGAGGGCTAGTATAAATTGTGATGGTTTTTGGTATAGAAACATGTTTGAGTCAAATTTTTAAATGAATGGTACAAAGGCTAAAAGATAGCTTTAACTGGGCAAAAATGCCTTGGTGTATTGATACAAAACATTTTGTATTTGATACGCAAGGCAACTTTTGCCTATGAGTATCGATATAATAAAGTATTTATAAATTTCAAGAGCAAAAAATGTTTCTAGTCTTGAGACTATGAGGCCTATATCGATACTATAAGGGCTTCTATCGATACTTTTGCGGGTATCAATACATTTGGACAAAAATCCTGATTTTTTCTATTGCCAAGGCTTATATCGATATAAATATACTAAGATTGATACCACTCCTTAGGTATCAATACCAAACCCTCTTGTATTAATATTACATGTGAAAATTTAAATTTTTAGCAATGTGAGAGCTCGGTATTAATGCCTACATATCAATATGAGTTGCGCGTACCTTAGACTCTCTAAATTACCTCACTTTGTTTGAAAGCAAAAGGAAATTGACTTGTGTTCATCCGTATACTCTAAGAATGCTTAAAACAATGACCTTTAATGCTTCAGGTGATGGCGTGGACAAAATGGGTTATCTATAGCTGTGCTCTTTTGCCATTATTGAGTACCAATTAACAGGGCAAAGACAAATAGACACCATTTTATTCTAAGTAGGATGATGTTTCTTAAGTGCTTGCAAAAATGAAATTTGATTAATATTTTTCCATGATGATCACAATATATTGGCGATAATTGTGATGAAAGTTTGAATAAGTTTTTTGTAAGTTTTAACCTCCCAACTAGGCTTTTAGATTCGCGCCTAAGGTTTGAACTCCCTAGATAGGCATCACCTATTGTGGACTTTGACCCGATAAATGCCCAGCTCTTTGTGGACAGACTATATTGGTGCTTAGCTTTTTATGGATAGACTCGATTGAATTCTTTGTGAACATACTTGATTAGCACCCGACTCTTTATGGATAGACTTAATTAATGCCTAACTCTTTGCCGATAGATTCAATTGGTGCTCAAATCTTTACGAACAAACTTAGTTGTTGCTCGACTTTTTGTGAACAGATTCAACTGGCATCTACTCTTTACAGATAGACTTAATTGGTGTCTAGTTCTTTGTAGACTAAAAGAGACAAAGAATCCAGCTCTTTATGGACTAAAAGGAAAAAAAAGTCTAGCTTTTTATGAACTAAAAAGGAAAAAAGGCATCTAGCTCTTTATAAAGTAAAAAAAAAAAAGGCATCCAGCTCTTCGTGGACTAGATGATATGAAGTACCTTTCCTATATAACTTTTCGATTTGCAAGCTCGTGAGGTTAAAACTTCTTACCTGAACCTTTCATGGATTTTTAAAAGGAGAATTTGTACTTGAGATTCTTTACTATTTTAATTTTTGTGAGCGAGAGGTTGTACTTGAAGGAAGTTAATTATTGTATGATGCGTAAAAATGCCAATGCATGTTTTAGTATGCAAAGGTGATGATTTTAAAAGCCTAATCCGGTGATCGATTTTAGCCTTTTCAGTTGTTTATTTTTCAACGAGTTTGATACGATGATCTCTTACCTCAGAAGTCACCAACTTTATTTTGATTTCTAAAAATTTTGAATGGGAAGGTTGCTTTTAGAATATATGAGTGGCCTATGATTGTGAAGGATGACCTAAGCTTGAATAGCTCATGTCTGGGGATTTTTTTTGTCGAGTTGAATTTACTGGCAAGTATGGAGGATTTTTCTTGTCAATTCTAATTCAAAGGGCGTCTTTGGTGATGTAGGTAAACTGATTTGAACTCTAGTTGTTTTAATTACGGGTAAAAAATGATTTTTTTGCCTTTTACCTTTAGGCTAGGGTTTACTACAGAGTAGGTTTTGAGCACATTTTTAGGATGTGGAGGCCTAAAAGGTAAGATTAACTGTGGCTCTAAGGTTCATTCTTGACTTTTAGAGATGAAACAAAATTCATGCAAAGTTTTATCTTTTAAAGTAATGCTAGGAAATCCTACTATCAATTTTGTTCATTTATCAAGCATTATCAATTAAATGATAAACATGATGCAACATGGGATGCATGAGTTACAAAAAGAATTTGCAAGAAATTAAGTAATTGTATATCATTTAAAAGAAAAAGGGTATAAGTTATGATAAATTCTGAGGTCATGCAAGATTTTGAGATACAAAAAAGTTAAGAGTGGTTCTTCTAGTTGCTTAATCCCTGATGTTGATGACATGAATCTTTCACTGAGTGCTTTCAAAGACTTTCTCAAGCAATCAATCTTTTAGATACCGACTGACTCATAAAGATTTTCTAGATTGCCCTGTCATGGAATAGTTGCCCTAAGATAGGTAGACATCATTTTTTGGGCATAGGCAAGAATGTTGGTAGAGTAGATCAATGTGGAATAGGTGGATCAAGTTATGATTTGGTCTTTTGGTCAAAAAATGGTGGATTACATCAAATTAGAGGGAAAGTTTGGTCGCTTTTGCCTATTTTTTGGGTTCTCAACCTAAGCGAGTTTGCTTTTTTAAACACTCTCTTTTTTTTAAGAATAAGAATGATATAATGCCTTTTTGGGTTTTCATTCTAAAATCTTTTTTGGCGTATTATTTTTTGACAAATTTAGAATTGATGGGATTAGGGAAATCATTATCGTCCATCTCAATTAAGATCAGCGCCTCTCTAGAAGATGCATGTTTTATCACATATGAATTTTTCCAATTTAGAGTCCATTTTCCTCTAGCATCCTTATCAATTGAAAGGATTTGTTTAAGTACTAGATCGATTTCTTAGAACTAATAAGGATGAACCCTTTTGTCATAGGCTCTCATCATACGCTTTTGGTGCATCTGCCCATGATAGATGACTTTTTTTCTTTTCTCCTTGATGAGATTGAGTTGTTTGTATCGATTCTTGACCTATTTGGCTTTTTCAAGTTGTTATTCCATCAAGACTTTGAGTACCCCTAAAGTAGATAGAATAAAATAGGACCTATAAAAGTTTGAACTGCTATGCAATAGGCGTGTAGTGCAAAAGGCAATCTTTCATACCAATCCTTGTAGATTTCAGGCATTTTTCAATAATTTTCTTAATATTTTTGTTGGCTACGAGTTATGATATTGAATTTTAAATTGGGAACAAATTACTTGCGTCATCTTATTTTTCAAGTTACATGCATTATTTACAATGATTTGTTCAGGAAGCCCATATCAGTAGATGATATCCTGTTTCACAAATTCGCACATAATGGATTTGGTGATGTTGGCATAAAAAGTTGCTTCTACCTACTTAATGAATTAAAATCCTTAGGGGTGATCAATCCAATCATGTCCATGTCTTACATAAAGAAGGCCACAGAGTTATCATAGCATGTAAAGGTAATGGTGGGACATGGATTTTATCCGTATAGATTTGGCATATGTAGCACTTTCGAGCATAGTCAATGCAATCATTCTCAAAAGTTAACCAATAATGGCCCGATCACATGACTTGTTTCACCATTCATTATCCATTGGCCTATGTACCATAAATTCCTTCATAGACTTCTTCAAGAATTCTTTTGGCTTTAGAGGCATCCATGCACTGGGCAATACTTGATCCCAGCCTTCTTTGTATAAAATTCCACCATCCAAAACGAATTTCACAGCTATTCTTTTACTAGTTCTGGTAGCATATTTGGGGTATTATTGATCTCTAACATACATGAGGATGTTATGATACCATGGTAGGCTATCTTTTTCTTCTTAGACGTTCTGATAATGTACCAAAGTTATAAAATGCTTATCTAAATTGAAACAATATTTGATTTTTGATTAACTTTAGACAAAGATATAAGGTAGCCAAGGCATCGGCTATTTAGTTATCTTCTTAAGGTAAGTGCTAAAAGTTAATATCATCAAATTTTTTTCTCAGTTCTAAGATCAGTTCCCATAATGAATCATTTTAGCATCATGTGTTTTGCCATTCTCCTTTCAGTTGGTAGATGACTAGGCTAAATCTCCAAATACTTGTAGAGTTTTGATACCTTGTTTAATGATGGCTTAGAATCCTATGATGCAGGTTTCATATTCAGTTATATTATTGGTACAATCAAAGTTTAATTTTACCCTAAGAGGTAGTAGTTTCCATTAGGTGAGATGAGAATTACCTTGATTCCATGCCCAAATGCATTTGAATATACATCAAAATACATTTTCCAAGATAAACTACTATCAAAAGTGTCTTTTACCTCTGATATGCACATCAAGTCTTCATCAGAAAATTGAAAGTCCAAAGGTTGATAGACATCTGTTGCTGGGCTTGCCAAGAAGTCTGTTATTATGCTACCTTTGATGGCTTTTTAGTTCACGTATACGATATCATACTTAAAAAGCAATACTTACCACTTGGTTAATTGTACTGATAAGTTAAGGGCCTCACATAAATATTTGATTGGATCAAATTTGGCAATCAGCCATGCTGTATGGTATAACATGTATTGCCTTAACCTTTGGGTTATCTAAGCCAGAGCACAACATAACTTTTCTACTACTGAATAGTTATTTTCACACTTCATGAACTTCTTGCTTAAATAGTAGATAGCTTATTCCTTATTTGCCCAACTCATCATCTTAATCAAATATATAACCCATTGACTTATAAAAAACTGATAGATACAGGATTAAAGGGCAATCGGGAACTGATCTCACAAGTACTAGTGGGTTCAAAAATAGTGTGACTTTATTAAAGGCTTTTTGGCATTCTTCATTTCATTCTTTGAGATATTATTTTTGAAGTAGTCAAAAGATCGAATCGTATTTATCAGTCATTGAGATATAAATCGAGCTATGTAGTTAAACCTTCCCAAGAAATCCTTACTTCTTTTTGGGTTTGAGGTGGTGACAGGTTCTGAATGGCCTTGACTTTGTCAGAATCAACTTTTATTCTTTTTTCTCTCACAATAAAGCCCAATAGCTTGCCAAATGTGACATCAAATGTGTGTTTGGCAGGATTTAGCATGAGCTAGTATTTACAAGGCCATTTAAAGAGTTTTCGCAAGTTGGCAACACGTTCACTTTATTTTGGTGATTTAGCGATCATATTGTCCACATAACCTATATTTCTTTGTGTATGATATCATAAAACAATGTTGCCATTGCTTTTTAATAGGTTACTCGATGCTTTTAAGCTAAAGGGCATTACTTTGTAGTAAAAAATGCCCTTTATGGTCACAAAAGTGGTTTTCTCCATGTCCTCAATTGCCATTTCA
This sequence comes from Adansonia rubrostipa, assembly GCA_038381775.1. Taxonomy (NCBI): domain Eukaryota; kingdom Viridiplantae; phylum Streptophyta; class Magnoliopsida; order Malvales; family Malvaceae; genus Adansonia; species Adansonia rubrostipa. The sequence goes on along the minus strand of JBBYHM010000018.1, from coordinate 5,472,967 downwards.
ATCTGGTTGTAACTTGAAAATCTATCCATGAAGAAAAACAATGCATTTTCGGTAATGTTGTCTACTAAGGTGTTAACGTAAGGCAAAGAAAAATTATCCTTTAGGCTGGCTTAGTTCAAGTCCCTATAGTCTAGACATATGTGCAACTTACCATCCTTTTTAGGGACCAGGACCATATTGGCTACCCATTCAAGATACTTAGCTACTTCAAGAAATTCTACCTCGAATTGATTCTTTACTTTCTCTAGATCTTCAATAGTATCTTCAGTTTCATCCTTCTAAGTTTTCCTTGTATAGGCTTGCATTCAGGTTTGAGGGGAAGTTTATGGACCACAATGTTGGTGTCTAATCCGGGCATGTCTTGGCAGGACCAAGTGAACACATCTTGATATATTTTGGGAAGATTTATCAGTTTGGTTTAGGTTAATAGGTTTATAGAGGTTTTAATTTTGACTTTTTTTAAGATCTTTTTTCTTTCCTAAGTTTATGGTTTCAGTGGGTTCTTTGTGAGATAAAATATGTTTTTTTTGTTCAATTAATCTTAGTAGGTCTGGGGGTACAGGACTCTTTTTAGAATCCTTTTCAAGCTCGATTTCATCAACGTCGATTGGTTGCTCAAAATTAATATATGAAATGTTGAATATTCATACCACTATCATTTGGGTTCCTAAAAATATGGAAAAATAACAATATAGGTGGAAAAATATGTAGAGGAAGGTCTAAGAGTTAGCAAGAATTATAAAATTTGACACAAAAGATGAAATGCATAATGCTTAGTCATTTTATTGATAACACTTAATAAAAGGATGCTTATACAAAGGATCCTACAATGCTCTTGGGGGGAGCATGTGGATTTAGTATATAGCATTATTTTGAAATAGACTTGAACAATACAGGAATCTCAGTTTTAGTCCAAATACTTGGAACAAATCCTGGAAAGCACAGACTAGTCTCTCGGTCCATTGTTGACAACTTCAGCTCATTGGTACCATTGACTAAGAGATCCCTAAATGCCTTCTTCAGTATGAGTATAACATTGTCAGAGTTGATATTCACACATCCTTTCAAACATAAAGTTACTCAAAATGGTGGAAATAACATTGATTCATACCCCAAGTCTTGTCCTAATAAATGGGCCATCTTTTCTTATAGTTCTTTTGAGCTTGTTTTCTTTTCTTTATATGCTAGGCTTGAACTCTAACCCCCTTTTGTCGATCTAGTTGATAACTTTTAGGGCTTTTGTAATTCCCTAGAGATGTTTATCAAGTCCCTTTCCAGCTCGAGTACCTTTACCTACGATTAACTTTAGACCGATATGAGTGCTCATTGATAGGTAAGGCTCAACCTTTGGTAGCCTATCCTTAACATAAATGGCATTGACAAAATTAAAGGACTAAAACCTGGATTTTGAAACATCCTCATCGGGTTCGATATATGAGGCATTAGTTGAGGTAGCAGCAATAATATCTTCTCTCCTCTGATGCTGACAACCTTGTTTTCAATAGTGAATTTTAGCTTTTGATGTAGTGATGATGGCATTGCCCCCACAAAGTGAATCAAAGGCCTTCCTAATAAGTAATTATACAATGAATCAATGTCCATTGTAAACACCTAATTTTGTCCAAGCCCATTCCATGATAATCCAAAAAATATCTGAGATAGAAAATTAGATACCAATCCCAGTGGAGGTAAATTTCCTTTAGGTGGAATGGATTTTTCAAGACCTATTTAGTTGTGCTTAAATACCATAGGTGCATGTGATAAAATTAGTGCCATTTCAAACGTCATAAAGACCAAATCTCAATTGAAAAAAAAACTACCAAGGTAAAATAATTAGCTTTTTTACTTTTGCAGATGTTATCATGGTCAAATTTCTTATTTTTAGAAATTATTCATGACTTTTTCTTTAAATTTAGGAAGTTCATCGTCATATATTTTTATTGATACTAGTATGGTATTTATGCCGGTATGCACTCTGAAAAACAAAAAATATTCGAGGAAAAATTCATATTGGTTTTTATATCGCAAGGTGTCAGGTTATCTATTTTAGTAATTGATTTTGAATTTTTTACAATACTGTGAGTATCATACTTGTAAAAATTTTTCTCAATAAATTTTTTTTTGGATTTTAAGTTTTCATCTTTATTATTTTTACAGATTAATATTATGATTAATGTATTGGATAAAACTCATTTTTATAAAATGTGAATATATTTTTGAAATTTACTCATTTCAATATATGAAGTTTTCTTCTCTGTAAAATTTTTAAGGAGATTTTTCTGAGTTTATAATTTTTAAAATTCCTCAAATATTGTTGTTTAGGTTATATTAAATCAATTTGTCAAAATTCAATTTATTCTATGTGTTTTATTTTTTTAGAATTTTTCGATTTCTAAGATATGAAGTTTTCTATTCTGTAAATTTTTTGGTAAATTTTTTCTAAGTTTATAATTTTTTAAAATTCTTCAAAATTTATTATTTAATTCATATTAAATCAGTTTTTTAAATTTTAATTTATTTTATAAGTTTTATTTTATTTTTAGAATTTTTCCACTTTTAGGATACAGAGTTTTCTACTACCGTAAATTTTTTGGTAAGTTTTTTTTAGTTTATAATTTTTAAAATTCTTTAAATATTATTGTTAAATTTATATTAAATTAGTTTTTGAAAATTCAATTTATTTTATAAGTTTTGCATTTTTTACATATAACAATTTTTGTCGATAAGTGTTCTTTTATAAAATTTGATGAGTTTGGAATTTTAATCGTTTTTTTCTTTAACATTAAAATTGGTTTTGTTATTAGATTAAATTAAATTAATTATAAGAAATTTTATTTCCCATAAATAATTTTTAATTTTTATAATTAATCTTTCTAATTAATTTTTATATTATAATTTTTCATAATATACAAATATCATCAACAAATTTTCTAGAGCTTGATGATGCCATGGATGACATAATCCATAAAAAAGACAAACTTAATTCATTTAAATCAAATTAGGTAATTATAACATCAAAATAAAATAAAAAAAGGAAATTAAGAGAAACTTGTAGAAACCATTTGGGTAAGGCATTTCTTTTATGCCTTGGCTGATTATCCCCTTGATAAAAGGAGAAGAAAATTTTCATAGAGAGGTTTTAAAATCCAACATAAAAACCATACTAAAAAATCAAAAAATTCCTAAGTTTCTAAGGCTTTCTAAGGCAATTCTCTGACAAAATCTTTCATTTTTGTTAATTTCATCTTGGAATCTTCATTTTAGTGAGTTTTATGATCGCTTGATCTCATGAATTTCATTCCACATTGAAAGGCCAAGCATGAAAACAATGATCATTATAATAATTTATGTTTATTAGTAGAAATGATATTATCTTAATGAATTTATGTTTTGTAATATTTATCATGTCATGTTCATGTTGATTTATGTTGAAATATTAGTGATTTTACAAATTTTCAAGCTTGATAAAAGCTTATTTATATATTTTTGATATTATTTATGAAATTTCATAATGAAAAAACTTTGTTTTGTTGATATTCATGCTCTAGCCAAATATAGTGGGTATTTTTACAATGTTTTCATGCTCAACTTTGTGATTATTTTTTTAGATTATTTTATAATATTAGGAAATTTAAGGACTAAATTATAAAATATGAAAATATTTTTTAGGACCATTCTTGCATGGCCAGGAGCCTCTAATATCATGTGATGAGTGTTTCTTGCATATTCTAACATGTTTTAGGCATTTTTAACATTTGAGGGACCTTTTTATAGTTTTGTAAATTTTAGAGACTAATTTACAAAATGTAAAAAAACTATTTTATGGTAATAGGTGTTTGATCGAATCATTTTCATGATTTTTGATGTGGTTTTTGTAATTTTTCATGATGTATTTTGTGTTAATTTATGATTTTCTATTATGTAGGGACTAAATTGAAAAAATAGGTAAGCTTTAAATTCATTAGGAAAAATATTCATTTAGGGGTATTTTGGTCATTTTGAAATATTTTTAACATTCTTATGGTCTTTCGTAGAGGTGTAGAAATTATTCAAACATTTCATTTACTTCTGATTTTCTGTTAGGGTACTAAATGCAATTTTAGAAATTTTATTGATTTATTTGTAAAATTGCAAAATTTTTGTCCTAAGGCAATACGTGCTTGGCCGAATTCATTATATGAACTTTGGCATGACTCCCATGATTTTTTTTTTTATGATGAATTTTGTATTTAATTAAGTGTTTGTTTTGTATAAGGAGTTAATTAGTTTGCAAACTCTAGGGGATAATTCAGAAAAACTTTGCATTTTAGGGTTAATGTGATATTTAAGATATTTCAAAAATATTTTTAGCATTCCTTCGATCTTCTAGAGATGTGTAGAAATTATTAAAACTTTTCGTATTCTTTCTAGTGGGGGTATGACATACAAATTTGAAAAGTTTAAAGACATATTAGTAATTTTTGCATTTTAGGTCACTTTTAATATCTAAATTACCCATCGAGATAGAATTGTCATTTCATATCATTTTCCAGTCCTCTAGGTTACGGAGATACTTATAGGTTGAAGGTATATCATGGGGGTATTTTAGTAATTTTTTAGAACTAAATCCTATGTGATCACCAGGATACTTTTATGTCGCAAGTGTTTAGTAAGAATGGGTTCATTTATTTATGATGTCATCAAGCTCTTTAGGCCTCCGAGATATATATATGTCAAAGGTAAACCTTAGAGGTATTTTGGTAATTTACCCTAAAATCGAATCCTTTATGATCACCGGGATACTTATATTTCAAAAGTGCATAATAAGGATAAGTTCATCTTTTTATAGAGTTTTCTTATCCGTTAGGGTTATCGAGATACTTTTACGTCAAAGGTAGACCTTAGAGACATTTTAGTAATTTATGTTAGAACTAAGTCCTATATGATCACCGGGGTACTTTATGTCGAAGGTGTACAGTAAGAATAAGTTTATTTGTTTATAAATTTATAGAATCTTAGGGTATCCGGATACTTTTATGTTGAAGGTACTCTTTAGGACATTTCACTAATTTGTTTTAGAAATAAGTCCTTTATATTCATCATGATACTTTTAGGTCGAACGTGTACCTTAAAGGGCATATAGGTCAGATCGATCAAATTAAGATCCTTAGAGTCGAGTTTAGTACGTCTTGTTTAAACCAAGTCTTATAGTGATTTTCGTTTTTATTAATGTTCATAAAAATTGAATTTTTTCAAATCAAGTCAATGTCTCTGATGTTAGAATAGTACACGAAATTTCTCCCACTATATGAGAGGGATTTTACAAAATATTTTAATAGTGAGATATCTTTTCTAAAAAAATGAAAATCAAGATTTTTCATAAATTTTGGAAAAATAAAACCTTTTGTATTCCTTCGGTTCTCTAGTGGGGTACAAAAAATATTTTAATTTTTAAAACCTTTTGTGTTCCACTGGCTTTTTAATGGGGTATGAAAGAGAATGATAAAAACTTTCATGTTCTTAAGGTCTTCGAGAAAAGTATGAAAAATATTTTGATTTCCAAAAGTATATTACAACCTAATTTTCTCATCCAGAATAATAAATTTGTTTCATAAAATTTTATTTCTAAATCTAGGAATTATATTAAATATCAAATATTGAAATTGAATAAAACCAAAATTTATGTTAACATATGATTAATAAGGTACTGATTACTGGGCATCAGAAGAAGTTAGATTCTTACTTATAATTGTAACCGATTCATAGACTCTTTTAAGTGATCTCTAGTATGAACACAAGCCTCAGAGCTTTTTTTATGGGTTTTGTATCCCCAAAAATATGAACTCTAATAGGAACCAATCTCACTTGACCAAAATAGATTGGTCTTAACTCTAGATAAATGGTCATTTCATAATGATTATTTAGAGTTAAGTCGAGTGAGTGATTCAGCTCGACAACTCAATCTCCAGACACAAAAAATAAGAAAGATAACAATAGGGGCCCCTAAAAAATAAAAAAATAATGAGATATAGATATATATAGGAACAACAAGTACAATTGCAATTTTAAGTCGAGTTGGTTAGGATTTGTATTCAGGCCATGTTGCGACATCCATCATATGAAAATTTATTTAATAAGTGCATGGGCGCTTTAGAGTGAAATGGTGATGTTTCCCATGACATTTTTACAAGTTCCATTAAATGCTAGTACAACCATGCGACTATTTTGGATATGAGACACGTCAATGGGGAGCTTGTTCAAGCATGATACAAGCATTACATTCAGTGTTAACCTATTATCAATGATCATCTTGGACAACATGCTATCTTTGCAATATATGGTGATGTGAAGGGCTTATAGTTTCCTCTTCCTCTATAAGGGATTTCATCATTGCTAAAAGATATATAGTTATGGGTAATGATGTTTACTAGGTGATCCAACTAGCTTACCCAGATGTCGGGAGGGACATATGCCTTATTTAAGACCTTAAGGAGAGCTTTCCTATGAGCTTTGAAGTTTAATAGCAGTGATCGCATAGATATCTTGGTGGGTTGCTTATTCAACTGATCGATGATGCTATATTTGCTGTACTTGATGAACTTAAGGAATTACATAGCTTCTTTCTCAGTCATTGGCTCCTTGATAGTTATCGAATCTAATTCTTTGATTGTAAACATTGGTGCTTGAGGGATAAGAGTAGTATTTTTTACTGGGTTTCATTTTTTGATGTAGCTGGGCGTAACATCTTCCACTTAAAGTTAGATGGCTTACCCCCAAGAGGTTAATGTTCGCTACTTGTTGACTAGATTCGGTGAGTAAAGTTTTGCTTTTCTATTTCCAGGGAACCACCTAATTGTTTTTATAAAGGCAAGTGGATGGAAATTGAATAATAATCTTTGCAATGGGCTAAATAAGGGTAGCTTTGAAACTCGGTTAATTGTCAAATAAGACCAATGGCCTTTCACCCTCATAAGAAGGATTATTCTTATCCCTTTCTGTGGTGTTGATAAATGCTATCACATTTGTTGACTTGGTATATAAGGCTCATATTTTTTGTAGAATTCAATGCTGGCTTCCTTCATCATTCTTTAAACCATAGAATGGAACTCTTTTTATGTTTAAAAAGTGTGGCCGTAGATGGTATGGAAATCAAAAAAGTTGTTGGCTCTTTCTTTTGTCCATTTGACTAGTTAACCAACTCAGCTTGTACTAAGAATTGCCAAATTGATTCATTGACGTCCTAACCTCGTATATGTTCTTTATGATTTCGTAGCCATCTTCAATAACCATTATCTTCACATCTTATTTAGTATGAGCTTCCAATAAGCTAGTTCTAACACTATATTTTGGGCTTTGCTCAACCTCAACTTTTTTTCTTTTGCCCTTAAAGGTATCTCTTTTGCTCAAGTTACTTTTCATGGCCTCATTGATCATTCCACATAGTAGGACTACATCTACCAAGTTCCTCGGGATGCCCTTTGCTATCTTCTTATAATAAGGGGCTCATAATGTGGCAATGAATCTAACAATCATTTCTTTTTTCTATTAATAAGGGGTGAATTTAGGTGACTTTTTCCATCCACCTCAAAGCATACTGGTTAAAGCTTTCATCGACTCTCTTTTCTATGCTCATGAGAGAGAAACTATTTAAAACCCAATCGATGGTAGGTCTTTACTCATCTATGGCATTAATGGATAGACTAACATATTCATCCTACTCCTAGTAGAACTCGATTTTAAATCGATCCGTCATCCCTTGCACTATCTCTAGAAAAAGTGAATAGTGTTATATAATGTGCCCTTAATTGTAGTGGCAACAAAATGGTTAGTGGTTTTTCTACTCTGGTTTTGATACCCAACATTGTTTTAGCCATCACGAAAGCTCGCCATACCTTGCTCATTTGTGTCTTACCTTCTATAATGCTTTTTTTGGCCAACAACCTTCCCCATTGGTCAACGCATTCATTTTTGGCTCCATATGTTTAGGAAGCGGATTGGTTCCAACATTGGTCCAAGCCCTTGTTCAACCTTGATCACACCTTTTCTTAGTAGGCTCTATAACTTTCTCTTAAACAAGGTGCAATTTTCAATAAAGTGACCTAGTGCTCAAGCATGGTACTCACAATAGGCATTCTTATCGTACCATTTAGGATATGGCGATGATCTCATGTTTACGAATATCGAGGCTACTAGTTTTCCTGCCAATATACGGGAGCAAATCTTTTTATAGGGTAAGAAAGTGGCTCAAAGTTTTCCCTTTCCTAAGGTGCTTGTTGATTATTTGGAGCTATTGTGTTGTTCGTATTATGGGGTTGTGCACTTTGTGTAGTGTTTTGAATGGAATTTGGTGCAAAACTTATTGTTATAATGAACCTAGTAGAATGAACTAGTTGTGACCCTAGCAAGTAGAGGTTGAGACTGTATACAGCATGTTTAGGAATTGCATACTCTGTGCTGTATATGGATTTTGAGTGAACTTGGCATGACTTTCTTTAGCAGCATTCATCTCTCTCTCTTTACCCTTGGTTATTGACTTTTTGATTGACTCTAATGATTCTTCAATGGATATCATGCCATTTTTTATAGCATTATCAATCATTTCACCTGATATAACCATATCAGCAATATTCTTCATGGCGTTTCTTACCAACCTATCATAGTAGGGACCTCATAGGGTGTTGATAAACATGATTATCATTTCTTTCTCAGTTAAAGAAGGGTGAACTTAAGCTACTTCTTTTTTCCACCTCTGAGTATACTGCTTGAAGCTCTCGAGGCTTTTTTTTCTATAATCATAAAGTAAAGATGATCTCGGGCCTAATTGAATAAGTGCTTATATTGATCAAAGAATGCACAGGCTAAATCTGCCTATGTTTGAATTCTTATAGGATCAAACCCTATAAACCAACAGATAACTGGCCCAGTTAGGCTATTTTAAAAGTAATGAATTAGTAGCTTTTTGTTTTTTCATATCTAACCACCTTGTGGCAGTACATGCAAAAACAGGTAGTGGGATCTATAGTTCCATTGTACTTTTCAAAACCTAGCATTTTGAATTTAAGTAAGATAACCAGATGAAAAACTAGTCCTAACGATTTGGTGTCTACAATCCCAAATTCATCATTTCTTTAATAGCCTGAATATGCTTTTCTTATGACTGATAGTTATTTAAGTCTTTATCATTTTCCAAAATCCTCTTTAATCTTTCTTGCTCCACTTGCTTGTTGAGATTTGGGACTATAAGTCTTATCAGTGAAAGCCTACACCTAAAAATCCTTAAACTAGATGGGGTACTATTGCAAGGTTAATGTACATGAATGGTTAAGTTGATGGGATTGTTGTTGCTGGAGGATGTTGTTCATGTGATGCCCCTTCTTAAGCCTTGGTAACTTCATTACCATCATTCAAGATGGTCTCTGGATTAATTGGTTCTTTTCTCGTGTTGACTGTGTTTGTTTGCCCTTTTTCCTTCAAAGCTATGGACAATAGCTTAGTTAATTCCATAATCTGAGCTTGAAGTTTCTCATTCTTACAGAAAGATCTTTCTTAAAAATCCCTATACATGAGCTTAATTTGTTTAGTGTGGGCTTAGTGATTCTTTTCCATGCTTTTCGGTGTTTGAGAGTGTTATACCAATTATGAACTGCAGGTTTTATGTTTTAGATCACTTTCACTACTCAGATTAGACCTTTATTATATGTCATCATCATTATTTAATGAGATGATGGCGAAAATTGCAATCATGATAATAAATGACTATTAACATAAATGAATGAAGCAATAAGAAATTAGGTTAGGCATGAAAATGCAAGAGGGACAATTAGATTAAGGGACAGCTTTACCAATAGTGTTTTTCATTAAAACAACAAAATATTCCTAGTAAACATGATTACATTTGAAAATGCTTAGCACGGTTACATTGCTTAATCACATGTTCCAAAAGATATGATAATTCTTATTCATGGGCCCCATGGATAGGATATCATGTGTCAAAGATTGGCCCACGTCCATCATGCATTTAGCCTCTAACTAGGTTGCCTGAATCTGCTTGGTGAGATGGTAATAGTGATCCTAATAATTTTTGTGTGCTTGATCAACCATCTATAGACATTTTTGCTACTGCTTTCGAAGACTCTTACTAGTTTATCAACCTGGCCTTAGTGAGCTTGTAGGAATGCTTTAAATCCTGAATTTTGATTCTTAGAGTCTCATTCTAGACTTAGTTTGCTCTTAAATCCTGGGTTTAAGCTTCTAGACATCTATTCTTCTTTTGGTAAGTTGATACGAAAGCAGAGGTTTTAACAAGCTTCTCCGTATTCACTTGAGCCTCTTCTTTCCATCGATACAGCTCTTTTTCAAGAGTAACAATTTCTACCTCTTACTTAACTGATGACTTACCAAGGCATAGAGACTTGCTTGCTTTATTAAGTGCCATATAGTTTTTTGTAAGACTCTCAGGATCCTTATTGAAATGGTTTTTCTCTTTAACAATCTGGTTCATTTTATGATCCCAAAGGTAGAGGTTCTTTTCTAATTGATTCATTTCTTCCTTTAAATGAGTGATTTCCTTCTTTAAGGTTACCTTTTCTTATTTGAACTCATACTTGAGCAATTCGATCTCGGAGGGAAATTCATTAACAATACTTATGATGTTCCAACACCAGACAAGGGTAATGCATCGTTGATGTGATGGATTCTTCTTTTATTATATCCTAGAGTCATACTACTTTTTTTTTCAATACCTCTCCATACATTAGGGTTGTCTCCAAGCATGGAAGGCTGTCTGAACTTTCTACTTATAGTCAGGCTTGCTATAATCGAAATCCTATTACTTAAGGTCTTGAATAAAAAAGATAAATCATTGACACTGAAATTATCTTAAGACTAGGATAGGTGCATAGCTAGTGTTTCCCCAAAATCCTATAAGTGACAAACAACTATAATCTCCATATTGGTATATGATTGTCTGTGGTGAAAACCAAAGGGCCTTTTATGCCATCTGTTTCCCTCTGAGATTCTAGAATTTTGGGACCCATTACTTCTTAGACTTATCTTAGGGCCATTCCTTCTTAAGGACTTTGGAGATAGGGTTGAAGTTGGGCAAGAAATTGTATGATGTACTCTTTACTTTGAGGTGAAAGTTGCTAACAAGCCAAAAATGAAAAAATGATACATATCCGATAAAGTGGCTAATCCCTATTTTTTTGCAAAAGCAGAAGGCTCAAATAGTTTCTGCAATAATGGCAAGTATGGGATTGATGTTGCAGCACAATCAAGAAAAAAGGTCTATGAACATCCCTTTAACATAGCCAAATGTTTTCAAAAATATGATCAGACCATATATTGCCAGTGCATAGTTATCTTGAATTTTTTGAATGTCAATGGTATTTGCCATTGCCTCCGTCAGACTGGCCCATAGGATGCACTTACAGTTCTCCTTCATCTTGATATGACTTTTGATCTAGAACTTTGTTGCCTCGAGAATTTAAGCTAATCTTTTCTTGAAAGATAAGAGTTGTAAAGCATTTGAGTATATTCTGTCTGTCTTGGCCCTCTTAATATTGAGTAATGCAATATATTTGTTGACCATGGGGACCAAATCCTTGCAATTAAAAGAACAAGCATCTTTATGTTGGGTTTTAAAACTGAGATGTTATTCATAATAGGCCAATATCCAAATGGACTTGGAATAAATGGGCTATGTCTCTATACCTCTTTATGAATGATTCCCTCTCGGTATGTTCTAACTAGTCCGTATATGCTTTAGATCTTCCCAATCATTCTAATGGTACCCTATCTTGACCATTTCATATATTGTCAAGACATACTTGGGTTTGAAAATGTCCTTATCTTAATGCTGTCGATGCTCTGACTATGCTTAAACTTCTTCAAAAGGCTTCAGATCAGAAGTGGACTATTACTCCATGACAGATGCCTTTTGCTGAACATCAAATCATTGGCTAATATCCCATAATGATGATGATTATGAAGAAATGATGCATGTGTCAAACAGAAAAACAAAAGGGAAATGAGTTAGTGACCATACAAAATAATAAGCATAAGAATAAAGGAATAAAATAATAGAAACAAAATTGCATCACAAAAATTACCTTGACAATAAGCGATATTATGCCTAGAGTGGACATGACAATTGTGAATTTTGTGATAATAACAGACAACATAATGACATGTTTGGGTTAAAAATTACCTTTAGTGAGGTGACACAATACCTCGTAGGGACAAACTAATGATTAAACAGTGACATTCATTCACCACCACCTATGTTGGGTACACGTTAAGCCATCATTTGGATAGCATAACTGCTTGTTTAGGTTAGATATGATTATTTTAAGATGATATGGGGCATTGGCATTTACTTGTCATGACCTATTTATTGAAAAGGGTTAGTCGCCGAACATAGCGGTTATGCTCCTAAAAGAAGATCATGAAATAAAATGACACATACGGACAACAATATTCCTCCATTATCGCCTATAGATGCATGGTGTATAAGAGTAAATGTAAAAAATGTTTCCTCGAGAGACTTTATTTTTTGAGTTATTCTAGTAGCAGTCTAGTATAGTTTGACATGGTTTCGCATGCAGGTTTTACTATATGAGTTTAAGTTGATGCCTAAATTGGTATTCCAATCTCTCCTCCATTCAACAGGGATAGCCAAGGCACCCCGATCCTAGGCCCATCGTGGATTTGGTGGAACTGGTTTGATGTTGTGGATGTAATTCCCTTTGCAAATACATAAAGGTACTTACAAGAGACATAGGTAATTTATATGCCAAAAGGTCTTACTATGCCTATACAGATGGGTACTCACAAACAAGGATAGCTTACTTCCTCTTAATAATTAGAATGCTAACCGCGTTATGGAATTTCATGGAATCTAAGGCAAATGAATGTGCATGGTGTGTGTCCAGGAAACAATAAAACCTTTTGTTTACTCTTTATTACCATACCTATTCAAATTGATATCTATTCGTGAACAGAATAATCCCTGACAATCATAATACAAAACCACGAAAAGTAAAAAGGTTAAAAGATAAAGATAAAAAGGGATTATGTCTAAATAATGATGGAACAAAAAACCAAGAGCCAGCGAGATAGCTAGTCATAAGCCTAACTTTCTAAGGTCCCTAGCAAAGTTGCCAAGCTGTCGCTATGTGCCATTTTTTTGGCAATTCAATGGGAGCGTAGATGACTTAAAAAAATATAGTGGTGTGGGTATGTTGGTTGGAGCCTTTGGGTTATCCCTTGATTGAAATTTGAATTAGGCATAATAATATGATGGGAAGAAAGACCGTTGGATGAATTGTCTCGTCCAATTAGTCTCAAAAGACTATTGCAAAGTAATCATAAATTTGGAGTCACCATCGACCATTTTAGGGTAGGCTTGTTCAGGTGCCTATTAAAAATAATATTTTGAGTTAAGAAACTTTGTACATCAATTCAAGGTCTACAAAGTCCAAAGATTCATTGATTAGGTTCAAGAGTTAGTTACATATAGAGAAGGATTAACTTAGTTACATATAGAGAAGGATTAACAACCCATGATGCTCAAAATCGGTACCCTCTAACCATATCTCACTTCAATTTTAGTTTAATCAATTCCACTTTATCATTATTTCAAAACAATCCACTTTAATGCATGAATTTTTTGTGAAAATTATGGATTCAAGTTTTGAAACAAAATTTGGATCACTTATGTGCCTTAAAGGTGTAGGGAACATAGAGATTTTTGATGAAAGTAATTTTTGGATTAAATTTTGAAAATATAGACATTTTGTATCCGGCAATGGAGAGATACTAACATGGAATATTACCTTGCAATTTTTGAAAATAATTTTAAAATATGATTGCACGATGGTCATTACAAAGGAAAATGTGTTAGTAAGATGAAAAAGAATATAATAATGTTGCATAAAAATAAACACACAAAAAAATATAAAAAAGAGGGATGATCAAAATGAATTTGGTTATTGTCTTTGATTATTGAGGAATAACTGAAATGATAATTTTGAGATATGTTTAGATTCGATTGTAACTTGAGGGATAAAAAAAGAGGTTTTGATCAGTAAACCTGAGGTGTCCAAGAGAAAGAATTCGTATTTGGATGTGTAAAGAAGGTTTTGATTAAAAAACCTAAAAAGTTTCTGGAAAGTGAAAATTCAGATTTTAGACGAAAAATGGGTATGGAGTATCCTCTCGAAAAAAAGGTTACAGTATCCCTAAAAGTAAAAATTTTATGTTTAAAAAAGGTTTGATTTGGAATCCCAAAAAGATTCAAGAGAGAGAAATTTCAAATTTTAAAGCAAAAACAAGGTTAGAGTATCTCCAAACATGAAAATTTTATGTTTAAAAAGGTTTTGATTAGAAATCTAAAAAAAATCTGATAGACAGAAAATTTAAGTTCTGAATAAAAATAAGGTTAGAGTATCCACTCAGAAAGTGGGGTTATATATCCCCAAAAGTAAAAATTTTATGTTTAGAAAGTTTGATTAGGAATCCTAAAAAATTCTGAGAGAGAGAAAATTTAGATGATACTCAAAAAGTGAGGTTGGAGTATTCCCTTGGAAAGTGGGCTTAGAGTATCCCCATTGATGAAAATTTTAATGTTTATGGAGAAAAGGAATTTTTTGGATAAAAAAAGTATTTTGAAAATAAAACCTAAGAATTTGAATTAAATTACTTTTTGTTTTAACCTTGATTTGAGCCTAGAGGGTTTGTATTGTATTATGTGACTCCATAGGGAATCAATTAGGTGCACTTTGAGACGTTTGAATGTCTCAATAAAGATGGCTCGAAAAATTGAGTTAATTTTGATTCCAAAAATAGGGGATAACATCATGCTATCTTCCTTCCCAAATTTATTCTAGATTTATTTGAAATCTTTAGGTGGTGAACAAGGCGTCATTGGATAGGACACTCGATGAGGATTTATATAAAAATACTCCAAAAATCATAGAAAATCACTTTCTGAGCAAAATTAATTTTCAAAGTTGGGTTTGTTTTGACACTGGTAGCATAGGTAGGGGAAAAGATATACTAGATTTTGAAAAATCTCAGACTCATTTAGTGTTGTTAAATTGCAAATAATACCTTTCTAGAAAGGAAATTTTACAAAATTTCTAGGGAAAATATTTAAAAAAATTTAAAAAATTATTTGGTGGTTGTAATGGCCCAAGCATAATGTAGTTTGGTAGTTCTAGGGGTTTTAGTTAACGAGGGTTTGAAAAATCATAACTCCCTTATTCAGAATGGTCTAGGTGTAATTGGAAAGGTAATTCAATGTTCTTTCAAGGAAAAATATTAGAAAATTCTAAATAGTGGTAAACATAGTGCTATCAGAGCAAAAACAAAGTAGTTTTTCGATTTTTTTTAGGTTTCTTAGGACTAAACTCTAGCCAAGGATGTCCGAATGTCTATGATATAGAGCAAAGGGTGACACCGATGTTGTGAGTTCATTTAGCAATCTCGGAGTAGTATGAGATGATGAGACACCCTATTGACCATGCCATGAATGAGGGCATTAAACTTAAGATCAAGGCTTAAACATTTTAAAACAAGTAAAAGACTATTTTATTTTGGAAACCAGAACTTATAACTTCATTTAACCATGAATCCATACATAGAAAACTTAATTTATCCCCAAGATTGGAAGACTAATTGTGAGAAAACATTCAATCCATGTTATTATCCATTTTTTGGAGGTAACATGAATTTTAATTAGGGTTTTGGTTAAAAATCAGATTTTTACAACAAATAAGCATGCATTTGGGGCAAAAATATTATAAACAAGATGCAACATACATAAAGATGAACATGGACAACACATTCGAACAAACAAAGATGATATTTTGACATGAAAAAGGTGACCAAAATGCAAAGTGATGACAAATAATTTTCATAAGAATGCTAGACTCATAAATGACCTCTAAAATCAAGCTTTAGATAATGGTATGAACATATTTAGCCAAAAGAAAGCATGTTGGAATTTTCAAGACAAAACTTTTATTCCATAAAACTTATCATAATCCAAAGAAAAAAAACTGCATGAATATGTTCAAAACATGTCAAGGTGAATATTTAAGCATGTGTTGAGTATGTGAAAGTGAATAAACATGATAAAGATGTATGAGTAGGGGCTATTTTGATAATGAAAGTAAAACATAGCATATTTGGTCATCTAAGCAACATTAAAACATCAAAAGATCATCAAAAGCCTAAGACTACCACATCGAAGGCAACAATAATGCATGAGGGCCTAAAATGGTCATGAGGACATGAATGGCTTACTAGAATGATTCAAATGCTAAAAATAAAGAATAAGTGGAGTGAGGTGGAGAAAATTACTAACAAGTTTTGAACTTTTACCTTTAATTGGAGCAGCAACTCTAAGTTGAGTTTTTCTTCCTTTTTACTATTAGTTAGCATGAAAAGCATAAAAAAAAGATCTTTTGGTTATGGTCTAGATGGGAGAGAGCTTTGAATGTGACAAAAAGGAAATGAAAGGTTCTTAAGTTTTTTTATGGAAGAAGAGAGAGCTACAGGAATAGGGGAATGTTTTCAATGTAAAGAGAGCTTTTTTTTGGAAAGCCAAAATTGGCTCTTTTATGATCCAAGGTTCAGACGATGCATTTTGGAGCCAAAGAAAGGGCATTTTTGGTCTTTCCTTATGTACCTTATGGCAGCCCTGGTACTATACTCAATAACTGAAATTTCATTGGCTACCAGCAGTAGGGTGATGGAGCAGAAAGGCTACAGTAGTCTGCAACTAGACAAAAGCTAAGTATGCCTTCTTATAAACCATATATTTCATGAAAATACCCTATTTTTAAGCAATTTTAGGCCTTAAGATTTGTTAAAACTCAATCATAAGTCCAAAGTTGAAGCGTGGTAAGAATTCTGATGATTTTTTGTGCAAAAACATGTTTGAGTTAGATTTTTAGATTAGGTTGAAAGATGGCTCAAATTGGAAAAAATGCTTTGATGTATCAATAAAACACATTTTGTATTGATACACAAGGCAATTTTTTCCTATGAGTATCAATACTAAGTAAAAAAATGTTTCTAATCTCGAGACTTAGAGGCCTGCAATACTATAAAGGCTCATATCGATACTCTTGCTTGGGTATCAATACATTTGACCAAAGATCACAATTTTAGCCACTGCCTGGCTCTTGTTAATACAAACATGCTAAATTTCGATGCCATACCTTAGGCATTGATATCAAACCCTCTCGTAGCCATACTACATTTGACAATTTGAATTTTAAGTGATATGGAAGCTTGGTCTTAATATCTACACACTAATATGACTTGTAAATACCTTAGGCTCTCTAAATTACCTTACTTTGGTAAAAAATGACAGGAAATTGACCCATGCTCATCCATATAACTTGAAGGATGCTCAGAATAAGGACCTCCGATGCCTCGAATGACGGCCTAGATAAAATAGGTTGTGTATAAGGTAGTTTCACTTAGTTTAATGTCTCATTTCAATTTTGGATATTCTTACACAAATTGAATTGTTGGACCTTAGGTATTATAATTCAGTGAAAACTGATGAGTTTATTCTTTGAGAAGGGAAAGAGCTGTTGTCACCAAACCACCATTAGAGCATATTAAAGCATTTTTGAATGACAAATACGTAATTCCTTGCATGCATACATGGATGATTTAGAATTTTTATAGGGAAGTTTTTTTTTAGGGTGTTGTAATCGATTATCTATTAAAGTGAATAACTTTTGATATGAATGTGCTTATACTTATTCCCTGCAAATTTAATGCCCATATCTTAAGTCAACTTGGATTTTAAGTTTTTTTTAATCATTTGATTTTTGATAACATTTTTCAAGCATATTTCTCATTAATTAGCAAGTGTTACCTTATAGTAGATAGATGTGGAAGAAATATGTTTTTTCTATCCGTATGTTAGATTTGATATAATTAATCAATTTTTTAAAAGAATTGAATCAAAAATTTAGCATGTTATTAAACTTAAGGTAAATTCATCATTGCATATACCCCTGTTTATTGGGAGAAAGAGTTTTTACTTTACCTTTACGTGTTAAGAGAGTTATGCCATAGTAAGTGCTTGTTTTTCTATATGGTTGAATATTTAAGCCTTATTCTTTGAAGTTTAATTGATAAAAATCTATCTCTCTCACTTTTTACTATTTTTTTCTTTGTTTGTTTGATTACTATTGAAAAACTTGTACTTAGATGAACCTTAACCTTATTCTTTTTTGTCTTGTGATAAAGCAATAGAGATTTTAGTTTTAATTTAACATCTAAGAAGATAATAGTTTCAGACTAGATGGTGGAACATTCACGCTACTAGTCCTAGTTAGCTTGTAAGGCACTATTAAATTGATTTTTAGCAAAGTTTCGACAACTCTTTTTAAAAAAGAGTTGCAATATCCCTTTTTTCTAGCAAATGTTCTTCTTTAGCTTTGTGGTGACTGTAGTTGAATGGTGCTTCCAAGATTATTTTAGTAATCCTTGGAAACAAATATTATCTCACTACCCTTATTTTATTATCTCCAAATATGAATAGGAAGGCAATTCATGGAACTAGTAGGTAGCCCATTTACAAATACCATTAGAATAGTTGGAACATTCTAAGTCTATAAATTGTCCTAATTTATTGCCTCATAGGCTTATGGAGTCATATTAGTACAATATCATATTTATTGATTTTTTATTTCTAAAATTCGCCATGATATCATCTAATTTTGTTTTAATCTTTTCCTTATTGCTTCTTATAAATTAAAATAGCGGATACATGGTATCTGAATATGCTATTAAAAGAAAAGTTTTCAATCAAATTGATGTTTACGATTTTAGTGTCTTTTTGCTAAAGATTATGAGTGGAAAAAGGAATTTTTTTCATTTTTTTGGAGCATGATGAAAGTTTGCTGACTTTTGTGTGTTTTTCATCCTATCTTTATCTTTAAAACAATAGATGAATATACTAAGTTAATAATTTTAAGCTATGATTACAGGCATGGAAATGATGGTCCAAAAGGGAAGAAATGGATTATACTCTATTTTAAGCTACAATTCGAAAGAACAATTCTACTTTTTATTTTTTTTCCTTAGTCAAGATTAAACTCTTTTAGCCATTTTGTCGTTATCATATTTTGGCTATGAGTTTGAAGTCTTTACCACTTTTATGCATACAATTTGATTGTATTTATTTGGTAAGTCATTCATGTAATCTGAACTTTTATCTTTACCTGTTAAAATGCTTATAAATTTTATCTTGTATCCTACAATTTCATAAACAAGGAATACCATGTCTAGTTTTTGAATGGTGCAATTTGTTTATTATGTCTTAATTAAGCTTTGATAGGTTGATCATAGATTTGATCTTTGAGTGAAATACTAATAATATTTGTAGGCTTTGGAATATGCTCACTTGTCCATTAACTTTGTAGGAGTTTCTAGAATTCAATTGAGATCAGATTTTGGATTCAAGGAAGAATATGAGCATGACTGATGAAGAGCATAAGATATTAATCAACTATTACATTTTAAAGGATTGTATTAGCTTATGTAAAATTTGTGTGATATATGTATTATATGCATTTAAAATCT
The DNA here is from genome assembly GCA_038381775.1 of Adansonia rubrostipa. Taxonomy (NCBI): domain Eukaryota; kingdom Viridiplantae; phylum Streptophyta; class Magnoliopsida; order Malvales; family Malvaceae; genus Adansonia; species Adansonia rubrostipa. The sequence goes on along the minus strand of JBBYHM010000018.1, from coordinate 5,453,374 downwards.
TATAAAATACTATGATACAATTTGTTACTATTTACTTATCAGTGAAATAGAGAATCATATTTATTTTAGTTGATATATTTTCTTTTATTGCAAGGGAAATTTTGACAAATTTATTGATGAATATATTAAATAGTGATAGAATTTATGAACTTGGGATAATTTTGTGATAGATTAAATAAATTGTAAACTTAAAAGTTGTGACAAAATTAGCGAAGGAAATTTTTAGTTGAGACAAAAATTGCAACAGAATTAGTGACAAAATTTATTCGGGAGCAAAAATTTGTGATAGAATTTTGTGATAGATAAAATAGTGATAGATTTTTGTGACAAAAAACAGTGTTAGATTTTTTAGACAAATATGATGACGAGTAGTTTTCCAAGTTAACAAAAATTATAAGAAAATTTTTAACCATTTTAATATAAAAATCATCACTAATTTAGTGACGAAATTGACAAATTTTGTTATGGAGTTATTAGTGAGGGGTATCAGTTATGAAAAAAACTATCATTAATTTCGTCATGAATTATAACTATGACGATTTGTAGCATTCTGTGACTAATTCTTTTTCATTTATTAGGAAATTTCTAGTAGAGTTTTAAGAGCTAATAATTATGGGTAATATCATATTATTATAAAATTTATCAAACCAAGAATTTTAAATTCTTTTCCATGATCACTTCTTATACTAGAAATATAGATTATGGAAGATTTTACAAAAAGTGATAAATTTTTCTAAGACCTCATCCTTAGAGCTTGAATAGAGAACCCAAATAAATCTAGTTTGATCATTAACAATAACAAATCCATATTGTTTACCATCTCTTAATGTCTTAATAGGAAAAAAACATAAATACGAATCAATTGTAATACTTTAGTAGATGAAACAACATTTATTAGCTTGAATGAAGCTCTTCTACGTTTTCCTTGAACACATGCATCACATGCTTTATCATCATCAAATTTCTTTTTTGCCAATCCAACGTCTTTCCTAGATAATTTAGTAATCACATTTATGCTAACATGACCTAATCTCTTATACCATATCCAAGATATATCATCATTATTAACAACAAGACAAACATTTTGAGAAAAATTATCTGAATGCAGAATATAAATATTTCCTTGTTGTCGCAACATACCCCGGGGTGGATCCTCATGGATCTATGGGTGCATACAACATAAAATATTTTTCTAACTAAAAAATATACCGAGACTTTTCCTTCACAATGTGATGAGAATGAGAAAGTATGGATTCTTGACTTGTGATACAGTGAGGGGGACCATAAGATGAATCGCTCATCTTATTGGTCTCGGATGACCATCACAAAGTGGCCAACGCTTGGAGTCGCCAGTGATCATTTTAGGCTAGGCATAATCGGATGCCTATTGAAACCTATGTCTTGAATTACGAAACTCCAAACATCGATCCCGTGATCTGCATGGTACAAAGATTTGCCATTTGAGTTCGGGAGTTAGTTACGCATGATGAGGCATGAATCTATTTATGACGCTCGAAATCGGTAACTTACTAGCTATGTCTTATCTTATTTTTGATACTTTCGATCTTAACTCGTCACTATTTTTATATAACCCTATTTTAATGCATGAATTTTATAGAAATACAAATCCAGGTTTTAATGAAAAGATTTAATCTCATATATACCCCAGATAGATGGGGAATATAGAAATTTTTAATGAAAATGACCTTTGAATTTTACTTTGAAAATGGAATATTCCATTTTGTGCACTAGAGAGATACCCACGTTGAACATCACCTTTAATTTTACTTAAAATAATATGAAAATATGAATGTGAATAATCATCACAAAGACACGTTAGTAAACCAATGAATGAAGTAATATAACATGAACCATTCAATGTAATGATAAAAAAAAGGGATGGACTATTAGAATCTATCTCGCAACTGGCATCAATTATCTGGGAATAATCGAATCGACAATTTTTGAGACGGATCTGGGTTCCTTGATTGAACGAGGTTTTTTTTAAAATAAAAATGGGCTTGACTCTTGACATGTTCATGGAAATCCGAGAAAAAGAACATTTTAATTGTAGTTGAAAGACAGGGTTAGAGTATCCCTAAGGATGACGAATAATTTTGACAAAGGAAGATTTTTAAATCTTAACAATTTTTAAAAAGTAGGGTTAGAGTATCCCCTTAGAAGGTTAGAGTTGGAGTATCCCTGAAAGTGACATGTCTGACACTCTTTAAAAAAGTCAAGTTGGAAAACTTAAGTTGACAAAACTTTGTGATTTAGAAAATGAATGAGCATTTTGACTCTTTTTATAAAAGAAATTATTGTGAATGAGAATGGTAAAGATGTAAAAAAAAAATTCGTGCCTTGATGCGAGCCTATGGGAGGTGAAAGCATATTCTCGAGGCTGATCAGGGTGATGGCGACATTCGATTGTCTTGAGATGAAGGTCAGGAAAGCAACTCAATTTTGACCATAATCGAAAACAGGGGGACAACATTGCGCTATCCCACTTTTTGCATTTATTCTAAATTGGTTTGAAGGTTTTAAAGGGTGAACAAGATACCGTTAGAAAGGTAACTCGATGAGGGTTAATCTAAAAATATTCCCAATATCACAAAAAATCATTTTCTGGGGGACTAAATTTTCAAGTTTGGATTAATTACACTATTGGCAGAGCATACGAGGGACAGGATGTTTCAAAATTTGAAAAATCACCCCGAACTCGTTTGGTATCGAAAATTACAAACGATAACTTTTTGAAAAGGGAATTTCATGAATTGTTCTAGGAAAAATGTTTGAAGGATTTGGAAAATTCATTTAGTGGGTCTGAACGGCCTGATCATAATACATGTTGTTGGTTCTAGGGTTTTAGATAGTTTAGATTTGAAAAATCATAACTCTCTCATCCGGAATGATTCCGGGGTGAATAAGACATTGTTTTAAAGATAATTTAACACATTTTGAGAGAAAAATATCAAAAAATACATGAAAAATCATTTGGGATTTTAAACTGATTTTTTTCAATTCGTAACAGTTGTACTACCAATAGGGGACAAAGCAAAGTAGGGGATATTTTTTATTTTTCTTTGTGTTTTCTAGTCCAAACTTGAGTAATTGACATTCAAACATCCATACTGAAGGAAAAGAGTGGCATGAGCATCACGAACTCATTTGCATAGCCCTAGAATAGTTTAGGATGATGAAATAGCCTGTTGATTATACCACCCAAGGTTTCGACTTAAAAACAAGGCACAAACATTTCGAGAACAAGTGCAGGGCCATTTTTGTTGGAAAATCAAAAGATTTGAGCTCGTCTAACCAAGAATCTAGATCTGGAAAACTTATTTTTTTGGGTTTATTGAATATATAGTTTTATATATAACTATTGGTATCTCAAAAAAATTAATGAATATATTTTGCCAAGATTTTCTCTAAGCCTATGCAAGGTAAAATGGGGATAAAATCTCATATTCCTCTTCTTAGTGTATGCCCTTGAACTAATCAAACTGGTGTAGATGCCCCATTTTGTTTGTGCCAATTTTTAGCATCCTAAGACGTAACCCAAACATCACTATTTGAGGCATTATTGAGGTCAATTGGACACACGTAGATCAGTCCCCATCATTCTTAGAAACAATAAGATGTTTGGAAGCCTAAGGTGCATGAAATCTACATTTACATTCGTAAGTATCGATACATGGACTTTAGGCATCGATATAAGGCTTCCATGTCACCAAAAATTCAAAATTTCACATGTTGCATTGATATATGTGCTTCTGTATTGATACACAGACCCTTTGTATTGATACTGGGCTTCATAGTAGCTTAAAAATCCATTTTACCTAGTTAGTATCAATACTAGCCTTCAGGTATCGACGTTAGCTTTATTTTATCGAGACCTTGTAGACACCTAGAAAGTCCTAATTATCTGAGACCAGGAACATAATTGTTGCCCTAATAGAGTTCAACCTTTGCCACGTAGTTTACATACTTTTGTAACTTATTCTATCGTGCATAGATGGCCATATTGGCACTTGACAAAAAAGTACCATTTAAAAATCGATCTCAGATAATAAGAATGACTATTCAAGATGAAAATCAGTTTTTAGGATGACTATTCAAGATGAAAATCAGTTTTTAGACATTCACTTGAAAACATATTTTTAAAATCATTTTCGCAGATAATGTCATGATTAAATTTCTTATTTTTAGGCATTTTTTGAGAATTTTTCATAAAACTCAAAAGTTGACTACCGTATATTTTTACCAACACCTGTGTAGTATTTATACTGATATGCGTTTCAAAAAAATTAAAAGTATTCAAGGAAAATTATACATTGGCATTTTATAGCACAAGGTATCAAGTTATCAATTTTGCCAATTTTTGAATTTTTCATAGAATCGTGAATATTTTGTTCACAAATTTTTATAGTAAAAGACTTGTTTCGGACTTTGGATTTTCATCTTTACCATTTTTCATTTTAAATTAATATTTTGGATAATATGTTATTTTTAACTCATGTTATAATTTTCCATGTATTTTTTTAATTTTTTTAGTTCAAAAATACAAGTGTTTCTTTATTTGTAAAATTTTTGATAGAATTTTCTCAAGTTTTGAACTTCAAAATTCTTTAAATATTCCAATTAAGTTATCATAAAATCAGTTTTGAAAAATCTTAATCTGTTTTATGGATTTTTCTTGTTTTCAAAATACAAAATTTTTTATTCTATAATTTTTTCAGTTGGATTTTTTTGGACCTATAATTTTTAAAATTCGTAAAATATTTTTATTAAATTCATACTAAATTAATTTTTAAAAATTTAATTTATTTTATGAGCTTTGAATTTATATATATGTATATTAATTTTATTTTGTAAAGGATTTTTCTTGTATAATTTTACAAGTTTTGGATTCCCATCAAGGTTTTTTTCATTATTTCAGTTCCAAAATTTTGTTTGTGATTATTAATTTTGATTTTAATTTTTATTTATTATTATCATTTTAATTATATTTTAATTATGAATTTTTCTACTAGTTTCATTGGGACTAGGCTAATTGATTTCTAACTTCTCCCTAACTAATTTAGCTGGTTTCTAATTATCCCATTAGGAGATATTATCTAGATAATCATGACAGAATTATTGGGAATCCTTCAAGTGCTTGTCAATTTAATGCATTCTCATCTTTAATGCAAATAAAAAATTAATTAATTAAAAAATTAAAATAAATTTTAGCCAAGGGGATTTTTTATCCCCTTCACTAAACCTCTCCTTTATAAATAGAGGGACGATTTTTCATCTGGAGAGATTTTCGGCTTAGACTAAAAAACACTAAAAAATACTAAGTTTTTTTTTTTTTCAACTTTTAACAATTTGTTAAGGTAGATTTCTTCCTAAAGCTTTAGTTTTTCTTCATTTTATTCATTTTTTTCTCTTATTGGGGAGCCAAAATCATGCTTAAGTTCAAAGATTTTGATCTACTGTAGACACCAAATTTTTTTTGGGCAATTTTTAGAACACTTGTTATTCGAAATAATGCAGCCATTTTTAATTTGGGTTTGTTGGATCCAGATTAATTGGGCTTAATTCATTTCAATTTAGGCTTATTTGAAAACTACAAAAAAATTAAAAATGGGTGACTTGGTTTTGAACCTAAGCCACCCTTATAGAATATTTAGCCCATAACCAACATACCAAGCATTTTTATGCTTGAGGCCATATTTTATGGTCATTTAAATGTCTCTTGATACTATTTGCACTTGATTTTTTTATCATATTTGCTTGGTGTGCTAATATATATATGTCTATATATATATACTATTATTTTTTTTTTAAAGACACACCCCAAGTTAGATTAAGATTAACCCAAATAATAGGATTAATCTCAGTCTATTATTTTTCACAAATTGACACTTTAATCTTGGGGTAATATTAAGCTACTTATGTTGGGATTTAAGGCTAAAAAAAGCAAAATTTTTTAAAAATATAATATCCTTTTTAGTGTGAAAATTTGTTTATGCCTGGATCTTTGCTTAGAATCCTTATATTTGTTGCATGGTCAACAGGTTGTTTCATCATCCCAAACTATTTTGGGATTGTGTAGATTAGCTCATGAAGCCCATGTCACTCATTTTTTTCTGCCATGGATATTAAGATGTCCATGGCTCGAATTTAGTCTGAATAAGTCTGAGAAAACCGAAAATTCCTTTTACTTTATGCTGGCAGCACTATATTCATGACTTGAAAAATTATTTTCGAATCATAAACAAATTTTCATGATTTTCCTGACTTTTTTCCTGTAAGGACATTGAATTACCTTTCCAATGGTGTCTTGCTTGCCCTTGGATCATTCCGGATGAAAGCGTTATGATTTTTTATAGTTTTGTTATCCGAAACCCGTAGAATTAGAGATCATATTCTGTTTGGGCTGATTCAGCCCACAAGATGAATTTTTTGGATTTTTTAGATATTTTTCGCAAAAAGTTCATGAAATTCCTTTCCCGCAGAGGTATCTTTTGCAACGTAACGATTCCGTATGAGTCCGAAATCATTTTTCGAAATCAACTGCCCTACTTCCCCTGCATATGCTGCCAGTGTCGAACCAATCCCTATTGTGAAAAATATTTCCATCTAGGAGGCAATTTTATAGGATTTTTAGAATAATTTTATATTGATCATCACCGAGTTACCTTTCCAATGGTACTTCGTTTACCCTTAGGGACCTCTGGATGAGCATAAAATAAATTCAGAAAGAGAAACGATGCAATGCTGTCCTCTGTTTCCAACCTAATTTTTGAAATGCTCTTATTGAGGCGTCCGAACACCTCACGATCTACTTGGCTCATTCCCATAGCCTACGCCCTTTAGACACAGACCAAGGCTAAACGAAAGAAGAACATTTTAGTCAAACCTTCGGCTTTCGATTTTTAAAGATTCTTTTTTTTTTCAAAATATGACCCATTTCTTTTAATGTCGAAGATTTTTATTTTTGGGGATACTTCAACCCCACTACTCTGAGGGGACATTCTAACCCTGCTTTAACTCAACTCCAATATCAAACTTCCATTTTTGGGGATATTCTAACCCCACTACTCTGAGAGGACACTCTAACCCTGCTTTTAACTTAAATCCAATATCAAACTTCCATTTTCAAGGATACTCCAACCCCACTACTCTGAGGGGACACTCCAACCACGTTTTTAACTCAAATCTAATATCAAACTTCCATTTTTGGGATACTCTAACCCTACTTCTCTGAGAGGATACTCTAACCCCACTTTTACCTCAAAATGACATCAGATTTTCACCTTCGGGGATACTCTAACCCCACTATTCTGAGGGGATACTCCAACCTCTCTTTCCACATTCCTTACAAAATCCAATTTTTTTTCTCGAGACATCCCTGAGTCATTGAAACTTTTTTCTCCTCAAATTTCCACTGAATCTGACTAAGTCTCAACATTGTCATCTCAGTTATTCATCAATAATAGAAGACAACTACGAGATACATTTCGATCATCCCTTTTTTTATATATTTTGTGTGTTTATTTTTACGAGGATTTATTTATTATTTTCTTTCCTATCTTACTAATACAGTTCCTCTTGTAAAGACCTCGAGCATCCATGCTTTAAAAGAATTATTTTCAAAATCATAAAATATCTCGTGTCGGTATCTCTCCAGTGCTGGAAATGAAATATTTGATTTTAAAAACCTATTCAGAGTTTATTTTCATCAAAAAAACCCTATGTTTCTCACCTCTCCGAGGCGCATAGGTAATAAAATTTTCATTAAAACCCGAGCTCGTATCTTTACAAAATTCACGTATTAAAGGGAGTTATATTTAAATAATGATAAAAATAGAATCGAGGAAACTGAGATTCAAGTAAGAAATAGTTAGATGGTAACGATTTTTCGCGCATTATGGGGGTGCTAATCCTTTCCCACACGTAACCAACTCCCGGACCCAAAATAATGAATCTCTAGTATTATTTTCAATAGGCGTCTGGTCATGCCTAACTTAAAATGATTGGTGGCAACTCCAAGTTTATGGCCACTTCATGGTGGCCATCCAAGACTAGTCAGATAAGTGACTCGTCCGATGGTCTTTTACTCCTTCATGTTAAATATGATCATATTTTTAAGTCAAGTGCGCTTTGGCCCTTCGGATCATCCAAAGTTCGTAAAGGCTGGGCACGTGGAATGTCGACATCTACGTTTAAAGACTAAGCATGATGGCTATAAGCCATTTTCTTTAATTTAATTATTTTGCTCAATTTTTCTTGCTAATAATTTTTTTCATGAATCATGTTTTTGTTGATATGATGTTGGTTTTCATGCTATGATGTTATATATGTCATATATATATGATCTTATGTATGCTATGTTCCTTAGTATTTCTCATTGATATGTTAAGATAATATGTTTATATGTTTATTTTATGATTTATTATATGATGATTTTGATTCATGTTTGATGAAGCTTGGATATGTGCCTATTGAATTGAAAAAAATTGTTTGGTGGATTACTTAGTGTTGGCAGAACCTAATGCACTTATGTATTATGGCTATTTGTTAAATATAAAAAATTTGGCGACTAATTTGTAAAAATAAAAATAAAAAAATTTCTAGCCATCCCATGCTTGATTGAAGCTCTCATACACATTTAGGAATGTATTTTATACATTTTATCAAGTAGAAATACATTTTTTGGATTTTTAGGTCTTGTTGTAATTTTAAAAATTTTAGGGACTTTTGTGTAAATATTGCAAAATTTGTTATAAGGCCAAAGGAAAGTGGTCAAACCTCCCTTGTAATCTTTGAATATGATTTTTGTGTTTTTTTTATTATATTTGATGTTTAATTTTGTATTTTAATTATGTAGGGACCAATTTGCAAACTTAGAAAACTTTAAGGACTATTAGGAAAATCTAGCATTTTATGTCAAAATGGTCATCTCTAACATAAAATTATCTATTTAGACTATTTTAGAATATTTTGGCCATTCCAGTGGTCTTTCGATAAGGTGTAGAAAATATTGAAACTTTTTGTATTCTTTTAGTTCTCCGTTAAGGTATGAAATGCAGTTCATTAATTGCATTTTTTGCATTTTAGGTCACCTTTGATGTCCAAACTACCCATTTAGGTTAAAAATCATCATTTCTTACTTTTATCGAGTTTTAGGGTTACTATAATACTTTTATATGCAAAGTATATCCTAGGGGTAATTTAGTAATTTTCTCCAAAATTGAATCCTATGTAGTAACTGGGGTGCTTTTATTCCAAGTGCACATTGAGGATAGGTTCACTTTTTGATGATACTTTTCGTGTCTTTTAAGGTACTAGGATACTTTCACGTTGAAGGTTTACTCAGAGGGCTTTTTAGTAACTATCCCTAGAGCTTAGTCTTAGGCAGTCACTGAGATGCTTTTATGCCATGGTGTCCACTTAGTAGAGGTTCATTATTTTTATAATAATATCATGTCCTTTAGGGTACTGAGATGTTTTCATGTCAAAGGTACATTTTAGGGGCATTTTAGTAATTTATTATAAAACTGTGTCCTTTAGAGTCATTAGGATGCTTTCATGATGAAAGTGCACTTTAGGGTACATTTCGATCATTTCAATTTAATTTAGGACCTTTGAGTCGAGTCTAGGACCTTTTCATCTATATTGAGTCTTAGGGCATTTTCCTTTTATTTTATATAAACATAAATTTTTGAAAATTTAAGGCAATGTCTTCGAGTTAAAGTAACTAATGAAATTCCTCCTATAATATAAGATGGTTTCTATAGATTATTTTAATAATGAGATATCCTTTTCAAAGTAAAAATTTAGAATTTTACAAATTCCAGAAAAATAAAACATTTCGCATTCCTCCAGCCTTTAAGTAGAGTGCGAAAGATATTTTATTTTTTAAAACCTTTTGTGTTCCTCTAGTTTTCCATTCAGGTGCAAAAGAGAATGATAAAAAACTTTCATGTTTCATCGGTTCAAAAATTTTGAAACCTATTTTTTTTTTACATGGAATAATAAATGGTTTCATAAAATATTATTTTGGGAATTAGATTTAAATGCCAGTTAAAACTGGATAAAAATTAAAATTCAAGTTAACATGTAATTAATAAGGTACTGATTTTTTGGCATCACGAGAGGGTTAATCCTTAGTTGTGATTGTAATCAACTCCCAGACCATTCTATATGATCTCTGGTATGATCATGGATGTCAGAGTTGGTATTCTAGGGTTTCATAGTCCTTGAAGTACTAACTCGGTAGGTGATCAATCTCATTTAGCCTAAACAGATTGGTGGTGACTCCAGATAAATAGTCATTTTGTAATGACTGTTTAGGCTTAAGTCGAATGAGTGATTCACCTTGACCTCCAAATCCCTGAAGATGAGAAAATGTTAATAATGATATTGCCCATAAAAGTAAAAAAATATAAAATAGTGATATATCAATAAATATAAGAATGACGTCCATTTAAGTTAGGCTTGGTCAGGATTCGTATTCAAGCCATGTTGTGATAGCTTGGCAACTCCACCTGGAATGGTTTAGAGAGTCAAGCCTAAAATTAGTTACATGCTAACTAAATTTTAATTAATTCGGTTTCAATTACTATTCAATTTTAAATTCCTTTTTTTAGGAAAAAATTTTCTTTTCATTATATTAATATTTATTTTACATTAATCCTTTTGTGTTTTTCTGTCTTTTGGGGATTAGGATCATGGGTTTTATTTTTAATGTTGTGTTATAAAAGGTATATTTGTCCCTTCGCAAGCATTGTGCACATGTGTAGTAGTTTCTCCTCCACCCGATATGGAGCGGGCATAGGTACCCAATATTTTAGGAGTCGGTGAAATAGCTTTATGTTCTGAGGTGTTAGCCTCTATCTGGGCTAGTGAAAAGCCTACCAGGTTTAGATTCTTATGCCTGCCTAAGGTGTTAACCTGTTACAAGCATGGAATATACACCCACTTAAATTAAACCTATTCAGACATAAATCTATGATGGATAAGGATAGGGTACCTCATTAGTCCTTTTCAGGCTCGAGGAATTTGAGAACCTAATTAGAGGTTGACTTAAACCTCATATAGTGAACCATAATAACCTTCTAGCCAAAACCATGCTCAATTTTAGGTTTTACCAAAATTAGGGACACATTGTGGGATCAAGCTATCTCTTTCTTTTTATTTTCATACTTTTATTTTTTTGGATAATTTTAATACTTTATCTGAATAATTAGTGATTTTCATTGCTCTGAAATGTATTTATTTGGTTAATTTTAATGCATTATTTGAATAATTTATGATTTTCATTGTTTCGAAGCTTTATTTGAATTTAACATCTTTTAAGGATACTAACTTGTTTTCTTTTTTCTTTTTGGTGCATTCTTCTTTCCTCATATGCATACAGGAACACTTGCTTTAAAAAAAGAATTTTGACTTAGATCAATTTTCATCAACTTTATGGCCAGACTGGTACATGCAGTGATTATTTTCGAGGAGTTTGAAGAGGTATGTTTTGAGTCAAAATTCAATTACAAAAAAGACAGGGACTATATACCAAGGGGTTTTGCGCCAGAGTTGCCAAAGATCACACATTTAGACCTCCATCAGAATAATTTGAAAGAGCTAGCCAAAATATGGATCATTGGGGAAATGCAAAGCAAACTTACTTTGTAGAAATGTATGGATAGATTGCTTTCTTGCTTAAAATACATATGGATGAACATTTAATCAAGGTCATGATTGAGCTTTATGATCTGTCACTTTGATGCTTTTCATTCGATTAACATGACATGACTCCAATTGTGGAAGAGATTTCAACTTTCCTTGAGCTTGGGCCTTTAGAGAAAAGGCCCATCTACTGCAATGAGCATAATTTGACTAACTTTTGCAAAAATTTGAGTCAAATTTTGGATATGGATTTCAATGTCGACTATGTAAAGTAAAATGGGAACACTAGTGTCATTTCATGGTAGGTTTTATAATAATATATCTGAGTGCAATACGACACTGAGAAAGCTCTGAACACATTTGTTCTTGCTATACACAGGATGGTTTTTTTCCTTAGAGTGTTAAGGCATATAGAGGTGGTAACAGTGGATTTATTTGATTAGTTAAAGAGGAACATCCACTTGGCTCTAGCAATTCTAACTGAGATGATTCTAACACTCATTACATGCCAAATGAAGGGTTATAGGAGATTCTTTGGAAGTGCTCTGTTATTATATATCTTAGCCTAAAGTCATTTTTAAGGTGATAAAGTAGAGATATTAAACCCCACTTCTCGCATTCTATCCTATTTAGGAATTCATAAAAAAAGAATGGCCTAAGTTCAGAACCAAGAAACACTAGGTTGAAATGCTCATGAATTTGGCTTCTAATGATATAACCTGCAGGGCACTTTGGTTTTCACCAAAATGCTTTGTTTATCGGTATGGTAATTTGCTTTATGTGCCTTTACTTGGTATATAGGGCAATGTGGGTTATGCATCATTATTGGTTCAGATACATCATAGGTCACAACAGTTTATTCCCATGACTTCAAATTTAACTAATGTGGACTTGGAATATCAGGGTGAAGATTATAAAAAGTCACTTCAGATAGCCACTTTACATTAAAGGGAAAGGCATGAGTTGAGGTTATGTGCATACATGGATATGAGCAGTCTAAGGTATGATGCTTGGAAGAGAGTCCAAGGCTAAACATAATCATTCCTGGCTTAGATAGACCATTGCTCGAGTATTTATCCAACCAAAGCTTGTCATGCCATTCAAAATTAATTTGATTAAGGAGGAAGCTGTTAGGGAATGAAAGAGAACATGTGACAAAAATCATCAGCTTCAAGAGAAAGTAAGCTATTTATGGATGAAGATGGAAGCAAAATGAAAAGAAGTTGAAAGAATGGAAGAAAAATACAATTTGATGAAGAATGATTGGATTGAACAAAATAAAAAGATGAAACTTGCCAGGATATCCAAGAGTTCTAGTAGCATTGCTAAGGGAATGAGGGAGAAAATGCATAAGTTTGCGAAGAATTAGGAGTATGGAAGGCAAAAGCTTTAAGAAAAAGAAATAGAGCAAGCTATTTTTGACAAAGAAAGAGAAGAGCATATTGATATATGTCTTTAGTTAAGGAAGTCTATTGAGAAGAATGAACAACTCCAAGTTACCTTAGATTGAAAGCATGGAAGGGGATCTCGACTGTTTAAAGGAAGACAAGGCCTTACGATAACTATTATGGAGATGGGACTAGAACTAGAAGAAGAATAGATGAAATTTATGCCTTGGTACAAGCCTACCACGATCTGGATGCATAAAGGATAAATAAAATATGGTAGATTGAAGATGATGGTAGAAGGTGGTAGAAGGTGGGCAGTTAATTCTTTTGGCTGACAGATGTACATAGATCATTTTACAAAATAGATTCATATAGTCATAATCCAAGCAAGGAAATTGGTGGAGAGGATTAAAGTCTTATAGATACAGATTAACCCCGTAGGAGAATACGAGATACTATACTTCAATTTTTGGATAAGACTCAAAAGCAATATGATCAAGTTAGGACTTTCCTTGGATGTAATCTCTACATGATCAACGATGTGAATATGTAGTTTGTCATAAAGTTAATGGAAAATTGATAAGTTTGGAATCTTTTATTAAAGTAAGCATCCCTGCAAATGTGTTCATATACTCATATCGTGCATACATACACCTATATTATACAAATATGTACATATATATATGATTATTAATTTTATTAGTTCATAAATAAAAATTAATTAACTCAAAGAAATTTGCAGTTCTATTAAGGTTCCAACATTGTAAACCTAGAAAGATCAACTCAACCACTACCCACTTATCGGTGCTATACTAGATTTAGAACAAGAATAATGGTTTAGGACCACTTGGCAAGATTTGAAAGATTAAAAGAAAGTCATTTGACAAGCCCAAAAGGCCATCCTGAAAAGCCAAGTAATTTTTAATGGCAAGGGAGTCGGTTCGCCAATAGCTAGAGAAAAATATTAATACTCCTGCCAGGGGATCCGAGGGGTACTAGTTGAGGAACAAATAATAAATGCTCAAAATGCATAGTCAACTAATACCTAAAATGGTGTAATAAAATGTACCTGTAGCTAATCCACCACCTATCATCATTATTAACCCAATGCCCTTTTGCAAAGGGTGGGCCCAAGAAATGCAGTGCTCAAAAAGAATCTGCAAGCCTTAGTATTGATGAAAACAAAAAACATAAACAAAAGGATAAAGAGTAGGTTGAACCAGAGATTGAAAAAAAAAGTTATAGCTCCTTGAGAGAGGGCTAAAAGCCATTGAAGAGGTCAAACTATGTAGCAGCATGGATGCTAAGTATCTTAATCTAGTACCAAGTTTAGTCCTCCATCAAAACTTAAAATATTAGAGTTCAAAAAGTACAAGAGCAACACTTCCCTTTAAGCAAACATCAAAATGTTCATCAGGAAAAAGGCTGGCTATGCCCATAATGAAAGCTTTTGATTGACTATTTTCAAGAGAGCTTGCTTGGATCTGCACTGAAATGGTACAATGATTTTAACCACACTCAAATTCAATGTTGGATTGACTTGGCCACTGCATTTCTTCAATAATTTAAACACATGGCTAAAGAGGTGCCATATAGACTGACTCTTTAAAATATGGAGAAGAAAATCCACAAAATCTTTCAAGGAGTATGCATAAAGATGAAGAGATATGGCCTCTCATGTTTAGCCTTTGTTGACTAAGAAAGAGAACATGATGCTATTCGTAAACACCTTAAGCCTCCTACTATGACAAGTTACTAAGGAATGTGATCAAGAATTTTGTTGATCTTGTTATTTCTAGAGAGATAATTGAAATATCTATAAAGGCTAAAAAATTGTGACTGGGGAGTTGTAGACACCTTATTTTGTCCGGGCTAATTTTTAGCAATCTAGAGCATGGATGTAAGAGAGGGCGATGTCGCCCGGCAAAAAAAGTATTTTGAGGATGTCAAGAAGGCCTAGGGATAATATCAAAGGTAAATGCGAAGATGTGGCATCAAATGACGTAGTCTAAGGTATCCAGGGATAAAATATATGAGAAAATTCATAATTTTGCTTGAATGTATCGATACGTGGTTCTCATGTATCAATACAATACTCCAACGTGCCAAAAATTTGAAATGTCCCTATTTGTATTGAAACAACATGTAGATGTATCGATACATAAGCCTTTGTATCGATACAGGACCTCATGTATCGATACTAGACCATGCCAAGACCAAAACATGCATTCTGTAAAGGAATGTATC
>JBBYHM010000018.1:5424963-5437966 GCA_038381775.1 Adansonia rubrostipa | reverse complement strand
GATGTAGTCTATAATGGTCAAACCATGTGTTCTTTTATGTTCTTGTGATCTTACATTTTCTCTTTACTTTTTTCTGTCCCTACACATAACATAGAATACAAGAACTCCTTTTCTTGTAGTATAGTATAAAAGCTCCTTACTGTCTAAAGCTCCATTTGAATGGACAGTGGGTTTGGCAATGAAATTAGGTACTATAGTATGAGATTAAAATAAGTGGTGGAATGTATGTCTGGATTCAATCGCAACGGTAGTAGTGAGGTGCAATGTAGTAAAAAAAAAAATTACCATTAAGAACATTATATTAAAAAACATATATAAGGAAAATTTTAAATTATTTGACATTTATGAAGTAATAAATAATTATAATTATTAAATTTATTTATTTTAAATAATAGTTTTATTAATAAAATGTTAGTAATATATATTATAATATATTTGTCTTTATTTTTTTTAATTATTGATGTAGTTATTTATGTTTTATTTAAATGACTATTTACATTAATCTAAGAGTGTGTTAATAAATTATTTTTATGCATATTTTAATTATATTTAACATTTAAAATTTTAATATTTTTGTTTTATTTATTTAAATATTTTAATTATTCAAATAATTGTTATATAATTATTTTAAATTATATATTATATTAAATGAATAAATAAATAAATTAGTTAATAATTAATTAATTAATTTTTATATAACGAATAAATTCATTTACTTGGATTTTTTTTTTAATACATGAAAACATATTAACTTTAGAGAATATACAAAGTTGCATCAATATTGAAAATTAGACTATGATACAAAGTTTCTTTGGGAAGACAAACTTATTAGACTATTCCCTATGGTTTCCCTTAAAGTTAGAATGTCACCTTCACTATAAGAAGAACTCATTTCACCTTGATCAAACTCGTTTCTAGAAGCTGACATGTTAGGCATATTCTCAAATTCTCTAGAATCTTCATCATTTAATCCAGCATGTTTTCGAATGTAGTTATGCAAAACTACTGTTATATTTACAATTAGAACTTGTTTCTCGAGTGAATAACTTGGAATATCTTGTAAAATTGGCCATTTTTTCTTCCACACTCCAAATGTTCGTTCAATCACAGAGCACAATGAAGAATGTGCATGATTGAAGATTTCTTTTCTCTTGATACCCAACGATTACCATGATGAAAATCAAGTAAATGATATCTTTCCTCTTTATATGGTCCCAAAAAACGATTCGTTTATGGATTTCCTGAATTTACAAGATAATATTTTCTTATAAAAAGTAAAACTTTTACATTTTTAATATAAGATTATAAAATAGACAACAATATAAAATTGTTTTTAAGTAATTATTAAAAAAAATATAAAATCATTGACCTCGGGTTTGGGTCATAGTGGACTCGGGTCACTACAAGTTGCCAATTATGTTGATTTTGGTTTGGATTTTTTTAGACTTAAGTTTTCAGGTTCAGATTTTTTTAGATTTTTCAAGCTTAGTTTTTAGTTTTTGACTTTTTAAGTTAATTTAAGTAGAATCTAATTCAATTATGAGTTAGCCCTGAGTTATCAAATTAACATATTCAAAAGTAAAAGTAATAATTGGATGAATTTAAATTTGATCATTTTGAATTTGAGATTTTGAAATTTGAGTTATATCAGCTTTAGGTTGTATAGAGTTCGAATCACCTTTTGTTTGAGTCCATTTTTTATTTTGGCACTATATGTGGTTCAAGCTTAAGCATATTTTAGTTTTTTTTTTTTTAATTTTATCTTTTATGTTACAATTGAAATACCAAAATTTTCTATTTTGATTTAAATATTTAGAATTGTCTGTTTATCAATTTCCTAATAAAACGGAAAATAAAGATAGAGATTTAATGATTTATTTTATATTAAAAATTTGTAAATATTTAATTCTTATTTGAATCTTATACTGGACATGGTAAATATAAAAAATAAAACTTATGAAAAAAATCAACTAATTGAATTTTGTTTTAAGATTAAAAGGTTTCCATGTTAAATCGAGATCAGATGCAGTAGAAAAAAGTCAACCTGCAATCACAGTCAAATTATTGATATTCCCTTGATTTTTTGTTGAATTTTTTAGTTACTGAGCAGCTTAGATGGTATTTTCATGACCCGTGATTTATGGGATAGCATTCCGGTTTTCCTTGGTTGTCCGCACTGGATAATTCGAATTGGTAGAACGAAGTCAATTTAAACTTTGTCACGATAGATGATTGACTATTTATTTTATCGTTTAGTTCTTTTTTTCATCCTATTTAATATTTATCTTAAAATAAATCTAAGCTTTTTAAAACTTTTAATTGATTTAGTGCTTTTGTTTATGAAACTCTAATTGATTTATACTTGTATCGTTTTAATATCCTTGTGACTTATAAGTACAAAATATAATTGATTTTTTTATAAAATTATTATTTTACTTTATATATATATATTAAATTTTAAGTTGTGATTAAAAAGGTACAAAAATATTAAAATAAAATTGATAATTAAAGTTTTTACTATAAAAAAATATTTAATTATAATTCGATCATTCTTATTTTTAGTTTTAAATCTGAACAATAATAAATTTATGATAAAATTGATTTTGAAATCAGATGATTTTAAATTTTAATCATTTCGGATTTAGATTAATTAAAATTTATATTTTTTTAAATTTAGGTCTTTTAACTTTCACGATGAAATTAAATTTAAATAAATTTGAATTCAAAATTTTCTAATGATCCTTTATTCAGAAGAAATAGTTGAACTTGAAAAGATGAAGGCGGAAGGCCATACTCATACATTCACATTTGGCTTTGCAGTTTCCTAATTTCTCTTTTCTTTTTTTTTTTAAAAAGTCTTCAATTATTTTATTTGTTTAAAGTGATGATTTATAAAATTATGTGATAAACAAATAAATAGGTAATTAACAAAAATTTTGAACAAATGCATATATCAATACATTTATACATACAATTAAGTACATAAATAATTATATGTAAATAACAGCTGCAACGTTACAAATACATAATACAAACATAAAAATAAAAATATATAATTATATAATCAAATACATAATCAATAAATAATTGGATTATCTTTATTTATATGATTAATTTTTAATAGAAAATAGTTTGTTTTAATAGTTTCAGCCCATAAAAATTTTAAGATTTTAAACTTTATTAAAATTAAAAAATATATAAATAATATAATAACACATTTTTAAATGAATATTGTAATGATATTTTTTAGGACTAAAATAATAAAAAAAACCTCTCGAACCTTAATACTTTATCTAAATAAATCTTTATACTTTTATTATACTCAACTAAGTCTTTAATTTTTAATTCATACTTAAATAAGCTTATAAATGTCCAAATAAACCCTAACTAGTTGTGTACATGGATCAAGCCGTGACCTGAAAAAATTTTAAAATTTTTACACAAACTCATTTTCTGCCTGACCTGCCCATATTACCCATATGTACTATAATAATTAATAAAGAATAAAAAATTATTTTTATATTAATATTTATATATTTTATAATTAAATTAAAATAAAAATATTTTTAATTATTAAATATCAATTTAGGCTAGACCGAACCAATCCAAATTAAAAAAATCTATTTAATGCTAAATTGAGTAGGGCAGGCCTATCGAGCTAGACTGTAGCATGGCTCATGAATAGGACTAACCTTAACCTTTAATTCAAACCTAAATAAACTCCTCCATAAATCACCATTTGATTTAAATTTAAAATTTATTTAAATATAAATTAAAAAATAAAAATTTATTTGAGTTTATAAAAAATTATTTAAATAAAATAAAATAATTAAGGTTTTTCTAATATTTTTAGCCGATTTTTAATTTACCGTCGCAATTATAATTCTCTAATGCAAAGCTAAGGATTGTTTCGATTTTGTGGCCCAAAACGAGCCTTTTAGAAAAATACTGCTAATAAAATACATTTCGCTAACGCCAACGAAACGAGCCTTTGGCGAGACTAAAAAAATGGCTAAGGAGCTTTGCTCTGGGCTGACAGCCTTGTTATCCACAAACACTTGGCAGTACCAGCAGCAGCAGCAGCAGCACCACCACCACCACCATTGGAGGAGGTCCCAGCCGTCGCTGCTTCCCATCTCGGCAACTTATCGTCTCTCTAAACATTCCCGGTTTCGGTTCTTCTGCCAGAGCGTCGGGACGCAGGCGAAGGAAGAGCTGTTTGAATATGATCCAGAATTGGGTGCCAAAGTCGGGCAAGACCGTCTCTTGAAGGTCCCCGTTTCCAACATTCGGAACTTCTGCGTCATAGCTCATATTGATCATGGGAAATCAACTTTGGCCGACAAGTTGCTTCAGATGACGGGTACCGTCCAGAAGCGAGAAATGAAAGACCAGTTTCTTGATAACATGGACCTGGAGAGGGAAAGGGGCATTACAATCAAACTTCAGGTTGGGTTTTGTTTTTTGGATGTCAAAACCTATTTGTT
This sequence comes from Adansonia rubrostipa, assembly GCA_038381775.1. NCBI lineage: Eukaryota > Viridiplantae > Streptophyta > Magnoliopsida > Malvales > Malvaceae > Adansonia > Adansonia rubrostipa. The sequence goes on along the minus strand of JBBYHM010000018.1, from coordinate 5,433,479 downwards.
TGTTACATTAAACCAACTGCTGCAAAATGTTTTGTTGGATTTTAATTCCTTCATGTCTTGTCAACATATTACTAGGAGAACTCGTTTCTGCTTTCAAAGAGAGCTAAAACATAATACAAAATTGTTTCTTTGTCGCCCTTATTAGATTTTCAGGGTTAAGAGTGTGTAGAATACAAGTTCAAAACTTCTTCAGTTTTCACTTTAGCTTTCCTGTATGTGCTTAATTGGTTTATTTCTTCTTACTTAATGTGTCTATTGAGGCAAAGTTATCCTTGTTATCATTAGAATTCAACTTCAAAACTGCTTTAGTTTCCAGAGTAGCTTTCCACTCTGTATATTGCTGTGACTTTTCATTTTTCTTGAAGCACCATGCCTGATATCCGTATCCGACGTATATACAGACATGGGTATAGGATATGACTCTTTTAGGACCCTCCAAATATAAGGAAAATCTTGCAAAAGATTGAACACACCCATGTTGGACGCATACCCGTGTCTGACACCCACACTTGAGTCTAAGTGACTTAGACTATGATAAATCGATTACATATTTATCCTTGATATCCTTAGTGTCTGTACAAATTAATTTATGGATTTAGAAATTTAATTGTGTCATATAATTGGATGTTCTCTTTGCATGAAAATGGGAATAGGTGTTTCCTTGGTTCTAATAATAGGTCCTGCTCTGTTCAGATTTCTTATTACACTGGTTGACATTGGAAAATGCTACATAAGAAATGTAAGAGAGACTTGGCTAATTACATTCCCCCCATGGAAGAACTCTTCTATTACATTCCCTCCTTGATATTCAAAAAAATTATATTAAGGAGTAACTCTATTACTTTCTCCCTGTTTGTACAAGCAAGTGCACCCCTTTAGGCCCACAATTCCGCTCCAATTTAACCTGCCCTAATCAAATCTATGGTCAGCATGGCATGCGCTAAAGATCAATATTGTCATGTTCTAGAGTGACTCGAGAGTCAAGAGAAAAGGTGAAGAAATTCTTCTACTGCCTTACATAGAAAGCACTATTTGGATTTTTTTCGCCCTTTTTTGGAGGTTATCAATTTTTAAAGTCATTCCCCAAGATGCTCACCAAGCAAAAATGCTACTTATTAGGTTATTTGTCCTCCAAAGTACTTCGCAAAGTAAGCTCCTTTTCGTGTACTCAAAATAATCTTCACCATTTTCTGCCTTAAAAAATCATTTTTACTAGGTCTCCATCTATGGTTGTCCTTTCTACTCAAATCACCCATCTTATTGTAGAGCAACTCAAAGAAGCTGGAAATTTCTCTTTTTGTCAATCTTGCACATTAAATGAATTCATATTCTAAGTTAGCATAACACGATATAACAATTAAAAATTCAGAAGCTACCATTCATATCAATTTCTCATGGAAAGCGAAGAGATATGTATGTTTGTATGTATGTATGCATGCATGCATGTATGTATGTATGCATGTATGTATGTATGGCTTACAACATTGCTTGAATCTTTACTTTTGCATTTTGAATTTTGGATAACATATGGGTCTAAGCTAAATGGTGTGAGGAAAGTCAGCTTAAGCATTCTTAATTTATGTATGCTTGCTGATCATGGGATTTTTTATGAGGTTATCATTGCTTTTGTGATGCTTATTTTTTAAATTTTTATTTTCTTTCAAGTACTTCCTACTAGTTGAAGTCCCAGCTAATTGTACTTAAATCTATCTGCAGGCAGCTCGAATGCGTTATATGTTTGAAAATAAACCATATTGCCTGAATCTAATTGATACTCCAGGGCATGTAGACTTCTCTTATGAGGTATATCATCTCAATTTGATGTAGGAGATAACAGATACAAAAATTTGTTAGCTCTTGACATTGCAATATTTGAATGCCTTTATTCTTTTGTGATTCAAAATCAGGTCCAGAAGGCTCTTTCAGTTGTAACATAAGCTATCTTTACCACATGCATGACCAAATCATTTTAGGCGATGAGCTAGACAATGCAAGATGGAATAAGGTTGTTATGTTATTGAACTAGGAATTTGGTCAAGTATAGATACTTGTCATGGCCTATAAAAAGTTAGTTACAAGTCAAGAATATGTTGTAGATGATGAAGTTATTATTCTTGGGAATGATATATGGAGATATTTTTCTTTTTACTTGTGGGGACAAACATACATGATAACTTTAGAGTGACTCCCTTAAATTTGTTTACTTTCAGTGGTGGGATGATTGCTCTTTTTTTATATATATTTTTTATTTCCCTGAGTTTGATTTTTTTTCTTTCTCTTTGACACTCGTTTTTATCTAGGTTTCTCGATCACTTGCAGCATGTGACGGTGCTCTACTTGTTGTAGATGCTTCTCAGGTTACTCTATTCTTGCCTTTACTTTGTGTTGATAATTTAATCTCTTTAAATGATGTCATTTTATAGTTCTTATTTTACTTGAACTTATTTTGAGGATAGCATAGAGAAATTTAAATCTATTTATATCTAATTTCAAAATTTTCAAATTTATATATACGTTACCTTTGGGCTCTTCCTACTGCTGTTACTACTAGTCTTATTGGACAGGGTGTATTCTGTTGTAGGGTGTGGAAGCACAAACTCTAGCTAATGTATATTTGGCCTTGGAGAACAACCTCGAGATTATCCCTGTAAGTTTTTGTCATGCTTTTGTTTTGTTGTCAACTTAGTAATTTGACATTATGAAGTTAGCTGATTGCTTTGGGATGACGAAACTATGGAAACAACAAACGTGAGTATTTTAATCTATGTTGCTCGAACTCTTCATTTTTTTTGAAGTATCTATGTCTGACACCTGTATCGGACACATATCCAGACATGGGTATGGAATATGATCCTCCAAGGACCCTCCAAAATGCATTGAAATCTTAGAAAAACTAAACATACCCGTGTTGGACACATACCCATGTCTGGCACTCACACCAAGTCCAAGTAATATAAATTTTAATTAACCATGCATGTTTTAGGGTTATTCAACCAGTACTTTCCTAAGGTACAAAAGTGATCCATGCACCCATTCTGAGTCTTGGAAGATATTGAATATGATTTGCGATGAAACAGAAGGGAAACTAGGTTACAGAATCTGAGGCAGGTTAGTTGGAGAAATTGGGATGGGTTGACTAGAGAATGACAATCCTAGTAATCCGGATCTTATTTAGTCTATACATTAGACAAATGATATAAACAAAGGGACAAAGCAAGCTTTTAGCCTCACACTAATATGTTTTAAGACAGGCTAGAATACTAAAACAGCCCTTGTACTTTGCGGAGTTTCCTAGGGAAATCCCTATTCTTTTATTGTACCTAATTTTGCCTTTAAAGTACCATATTTCATTTAATTAAGCCCTTATTTTGGTAAACCCATTAAAATTTGTTATCTTTGCTACATAAACCTCTACTTGGATATTATCTTTACCATCTCAGCAACCATGTGGCAAAATATAAAAATTGATGCTTGGTTGGTGCTTTCATGGCATGCCACATTAGTGTTCGCAGAGATCCTATTTTACCGTGTACATGCCATGTAGACCTTGATGTGGCAGAGATAACACCCATGTATACCTTGATGTGGCAAAGAAAGCAGATGTTAACATTTTCCATCCAAATAAGGGCTCAATAAACAAAAATGGTACTTTAAGGGCTCCATCGGGTACAATAGAAGGATAGGAGCTTATTTGGGAAATTTGAGATAGTAAGCAAAAACCTTTTTTAGTATTTTGGCCCTTAAGAATATAAAATGGTTGAGTTGAATTTTCTTTCTTGGGCGTATAACATAAAATGGTTGCAAAATTCTGGTAATGGTTTATTGTGTTGCAAAGAAGCTTATATCGGCCGATAAACCTTTATCAATTCAAAATAAACATAAGCAACATTGCCATGAAAAAAAAAAAAAATGCTACAATGCTGTTAGCAGCAACAAAACAGAAAATCAGGATGGCTCCTGTCAGCCCTGAATCAAATAAGTCTACCAAAGTGTGCTTGGGGCTTATGATTCTATTCTATTCTCTCTCTTTTTTTTTAATAATGGACATTATGTTCTGACATCCATCAGCATAGTTATGAATTTGTGTTCCCTCTTTTTCCGGTATCTTTCTTAAAAAAATCTAGAAATTCTCTCAATCTTTTACTTCACATCATTTTCTATTCGCCCCTTTTTTCATCATCTTTTATTCATATTCACTTGGTTCTGTAATTGCCTTCTTCCGATTAGTAAATATGCTATCTAATGCTGAGGACTAGAAATGTGTTTCATCATCATTTATATGAAGCCTGTTTTTAATATGGTTCACTTTTTTTTTTTTCGATATTTTCTCTTCAATTGGAGTTTAAATCCAAATTTCCTTTGTTGTAATGGTGTAGATTAGTGATGTTATTTGTGGGTGATTCATTAAGATGATTCTTTATCTTTTCTTTCTACAGGTTCTAAACAAGATAGATCTTCCGGGTGCTGAACCAGATCGCGTTATCAGGGAGATTGAGGAGGTTGGTCTGTTAAACATTAATGCCTTCATGCTGTTTGCTGTGAAGTTATGGTGCTTGTCTAAAATTGTAATTTTGTTAATATTTCCTGTCGCTGGCTTTACTAATTATAAGAATTTTATTATCACTGTGAGTGTTTTTGAACTACTGCTAAGTTGTCACATCTTTGTAGGTTATTGGTTTAGATTGTAGCAATGCAATACGCTGCTCTGCAAAGGTTAGTTCATGATTGTTTTGCTTTCTTTTCACATGCAACATACTTTTTTATGTTGTGGAACTTGGTAGCTCTTAACATATCTCTCTCTTTTTTTTTTTTTTTAAAGGAGGGAATTGGTATAACTGAAATTCTTAATGCAATTGTTGAAAGGATTCCTCCTCCTCGTGATGATGCTAATAGTCCTCTAAGGGCTTTAATATTTGATAGGTATAGTTCTGGCTTTGTTTTTCTTCATTGTGCATATTGATGATATCAACTGCACATTTCAGTATGCTCTACCAATCATTTGCTGATTGTGTCTATCATCCGGCTGGAACATGTTTCTTTTACTGCATGTAATATTATTTTCCTCCTATATTTTTTCTATGTTCTTGAATTCTAATATATCGAGTCTACATAAATTCATAACATAAATGTCAATAGCTAACTGAGATGTCCTATATTCTTTTCAACTAGCTTCTCAGTCATGTAATGAGCGGAAATATATATATATATATATGTTTTGATAGCTTCAATTTTTCCCATCTGTATTAAATAATAAATTCCGTAATTTGCTGTGCAACGAAATTTATATACTTCAGTTTAAGTAAAAGAAGACCGCTACTGTATCAAATCAAATTAATGTACTATGTTATTAAGAAAGGTCTTAGTCTATAATCATACAATCAAATTTACATAGTTTAAATTTTATATACTTTAAACTGAAATTTAAATACATTTATACTTAAAAGAATTTTAAAGAATCACTTTTGTTTCCTTTTATTTATTCAATCATATTCTTCATTCTCCCCTTTTTTCTTCTTTTCTTTTTTCTGGGTTTTTTGTTTTTAAACTTTCATTTCTTTTATCCTAAACATTTGGTTATTTTTCCATTTTGTTTTCACTTCTTCAACTTTTCCTTTTTCTCCCTTTATTCATTATTTTCTCTCCTTTTTCTTCCGTTTCGTTTTTTTTTCCCCTCTTCACTTATTCTTCATTTACCTTTTTCTCTTATTGCTGGTCTACCTTTTTATTTATTGTCATCCTTTTTTCCCTTCGGTTTGCCTCTCACCATTCAGATTGAAATTTCATCTTTAAAAGCTTATTTATTTAGTTTTCTACATGTGTGTTGCATTGGAATGGTGCAGGTGTGAAATTATAATAAAATCTATACATTATCACTGGACCCATCCACAGGGTCGCAAGCCAAGCTTGCTTTGATTTGGGTTTGGGCAAAGTATTTTAAGTCTAAGCAGCATACAAAGTTATTATTTTTATTCACTAAATCATGCATTTGTGTTTAAATTTAGTTCAAAACATAACAGACTAATATAAAATATTTCTTATTATTTATTCATAAATTTAGTAAGAATAAGAAACATTTTTGTAATTAATATTTTAATCATTAAAATAATAAATCGTACTCTCTCTTCCCCCTTCTTGCCGTCAGGACAGTAACCGTATTCCGTTTCTCTCTGCACACTTCAATATTTGCCTTATTCAAAATTGACCACTTAGAGCTCCAATTTTAATAATTGATTACTGAATTGAGATGTATCTTCTACTTGGCATGCCATAACTCATTTCTTGTGTAAGGATTATAAATTGCTTCCATCATTGCACAAAGTTTCTTGTTCAGGTTGCTTAGTGTTTTTCATTGCTTTTGAGTTACTTAAATTGCTTTTTAATGTCCCCACAGCTACTACGATCCATATCGGGGTGTTATTGTCTATTTTCGAGTCGTAGATGGGAGAATAAAGAAGGGTGACAGAATTTATTTTATGGCTAGTACAAAGGTAAAATGAAAATATATTCATCTTATTCCTTCTTTTCCTTCTAGTAAGAGTGCACCGCTTCGTACATCCTTTTGTCAGAATTCTTATAATTTAGGTCCTATAATGCAGGATTATTTTGCTGATGAAATTGGAGTTCTATCACCCAATCAAATGCAGGTAGAGGAATTGTTCGCGGGTGAGGTAAATTGATTTTTATCAATTGTTTGCTACCCTTTTGATTAAAGTAGTTGAGAAAAGGTGGTGAAGTAAGAATCGTTGTGTGAAAATTTATGTTATTTTTATGCGCTTTATTATTAGTTAAAGAATCAGGTATTGAGGGGGACAGGAAGCTTAGAGGCGGATAAAGTTATTTTTAAGGAAATTGAACTAGAGGAGATCCTGGATGGTGATGAATCACTTCTTAAGTTTCTGATGACCTATGTATCAATCTCATTATTTCTAGTAAATTCGATGTTGTGGGGGACTAGAGTGATGGCTTGTTATTACATGGTAAAAAATAGTTGGATCAAGTTTCAAATCTTTCGATTGTAAAGAGTCAATTTTCTTGAGAAAAATATATTTGGGTAGGCTACAGAACAACTAGATAGCATGCGTTGATCATTGTGAACTATAAAAATGGAAAACTAAACTTGGATCGTTGTACCAAATTAGACCATCCTACCTAAAACATAGTGCAATATCTTGAGAATTTCCACTTGAATATAAAGGCCACTCTAGAAGTGCCAGATGTAACTTACATAGGATATGACACCACTTAACCAGAACAATGTTGACACCTTTTGACTTTTTTTTTTCCTTTTTAATTCTCTTTCTTTCTGCTTTCAGCCTTTATAATATTTTATACCTTTCAGGTAGGGTACCTTTCGGCATCAATACGGTCTGTCGCAGATGCTAGAGTGGGTGACACAATTACTCATTTTGGTAGAAAGGCAGAAAGCTCGTTACCTGGATATGAGGAAGCCACCCCAATGGTGTTCTGTGGCCTATTTCCTGTTGATGCAGACCAGTATTTATTCTATCCCTTTCTCCTCTTGAATTTGAAAAATGTCATTGCAGGTGCTTGTATCTCTGGCTTCATTCATTTTTATCTAATGTATTGTATTGTTGGCAGGTTTCCAGAGTTGCGTGATGCATTGGAAAAGCTGCAACTGAATGATGCTGCATTGAAGGTAACTACATAACTAAATATGCTATGAAGCAGATATTTTTTACTTTTTAATGCTCAATGCATTTATGGTTTTTTGCTCCAAACAGCAGTAGGTTATCAATATCATGTTACATTGAAAATGAATAGTAAATAAAAATATAAACTAAGGTCAGTGCCATAGCTATCTAAAATTTGTTTTTTGATACTCTTCTATCTTCATTGCATGTCTGCTGAGGTTTTTGTTTCCACTTAAATCACGTTACATTCTTGATACGACACTAATATTTTTTTTAAAGGAGGCTGAACTTATCAATCTCAGCACCTTATGGTAATATCACTGTATATAGTTGTACTCTTGGATTCTCTCCCATCGTATTTCATTTTAGAAAAAAACTTATAAAAGAATTGAAAAACTGTACTGAATTCTGGCTAGTAGCATATTTCTGTTTAAATAATCATAATTGTACCTTGATAGAAATCTAGCTATGGATGGAAACAGCTGATAAAATTACCATATTTTAGATATCTTTGATATCAGTTTTATTTCAAAAAATGAGACATTTAGATATGTTTTACTACTGAAAATATTTTTTCATTTAAACTCTTGTGTTGTGCACTAAAGTTGGAGAGATTCCTGGAATAATTGATAATGCTTGAAACATCAAGAAAATGCACCTAATAATGTGCATGTGATACTCTGAAGCTTTCAGTATAATAGATCTCAAGTTTGATTTGTATATCACTTTTCATAGGTTTGTGAATTGGATTGGTAATAAACTTGAAGAAAATAAATAGAACAAACCAATAAGCCTTAATCCCAATAATTTGGGGTCAACTACAAGAACCAAGAGATAGAAAAATTTATGTCGTGTACACTAATC
>JBBYHM010000018.1:5409469-5424863 GCA_038381775.1 Adansonia rubrostipa | reverse complement strand
AATCATTCCTATCCACCATATCTTCTTTTGAAATTATAGTAGTTTAATATACTTACTTATCACTTCCAACCATGTCTTTTTTGGTCTTCGTTTCAACATTTTACCCTGTGCGACATCAATTTGCTTCATCCTTCTAATAGGTGCATCCCTCAATCTGCAACGTATGTGGCCAAACCATCTTAAGTAGTTTTCTGTCGCCCTATCTTTTATAGGAGCTATCCCAACTTGGAGATGAATATCCTCATTTCTAACTCTGTCCTTCCTAGTCTTGCCACACATCTATCAACATTCACATCTTGGCTACAGTCATCTTTTGTATATGATTGCTTCTTGTTAACACAACATCCCGTGCCACATAGTAAAGTAGGTCTGATAGCTGTCTTATGGAACTTTCCCTTCAAACTCAACGGTACATTACGATCACACAAAATCTTTTCGCGCTTCTCTACCTAAGCCACCCTACCTTGATCGTATGGCTAACATCTCCATCAATCTCCCCGTCTTTTTGAATTATTACCCCTTGCTAAAGTACTTTATTACTAGTATCACTTGACCATCGAGTGTGATCACGGCTTGATCTTTATTCCTTCTTTTACTAAATGTACTCAGTTTTTGATCTGCTCAATGTAAACCTCCGTGCTTCTGGTATTTGTCTTTATGTGGTTTTTATATATAAAGGAATGCTTTTGTATGGTTTTCTCCAAATTTTTTAATTCAAAGTTATGTGCACGCATGATTTAATCTTGTGGAATGCTTTGTTTAATACATTTGTTGAGTAGTTCTCAAGGCGTGAACTCCATGGACTGTGCAATATCTCCATCTGTTCTTTAGTGGCTTCAGTTTGCAAACCACATCAACCTTACTCTAGCTGTTATGATGTGAATTTACGATATTTAATCAGTATTGATAGTTTTTTTTCTGATGAATTACTAAGTGTGACAATTTTTCTGCTTGTTATGGTTTTGCTCTTAAAATGTAGTTTGAGCCTGAGACATCAAGTGCTATGGGTTTTGGATTTAGATGTGGGTTCTTGGGTCTTCTCCACATGGAAATTGTTCAGGCATGACTTTTTTGGCCCTGCAGTTCTCTCTCTCTCTCCCTTTTTTTTTTTTAATAATTATGTTATTCATGTTCAAATTCTGGAGACATTTTGAAATTCAGTGCTGTCTCTAACAAGTTAAGGTTTTACAGGAAAGACTTGAGAGGGAGTACAATCTGAGCCTAATAACCACTGCTCCTAGTGTTGTGTATCGAGTGAACTGTGTAAATGGTGATACTGTAATTTCTTCTCAACCCTTACCACACATTTTATTTAAATTATATTTCAAGAATGTTTCCTGAAGCTTGTAGCTGGTTATTTCTTTGCGTCAAGAAAAAACTCTGGAGTTGTTATAAAATTAATGCAACAGATTAGCATTGTCATGCTGGTTTTCCGTTTTGTAGTGCATGCATCATCCATCATAGTTTGCATTTGAAAGAAAGAAATGTTAATGACTTCTCTGTATGAAAAGATCATATCTGAAAAAGTATTGAGAAGAAACCTATTATCTTATAATTTCCAAAGATGCAAATTCTTGTTCTTCTCTCTCAACTCTCAAAAGATTTTTCAAGCTCTATCTCTGTGCTACCTCCCCCCTTACAAAAAAAAAATTAAAAAAAAAAATTGTGAGTATTTGACATCAGACTGTGCCCATGTGGAACTCATGAATAAGAAGACAGATTGCAATTGTTAATGGAAAAGGTTCTTGTGTTTATGGAGAACACAGACATTTTACCAGAATTTACGAAATTATTACTTCAGATGATGTAATATACTATAGAATCACTTGAGAAATTCCCTTATTGTTCATTATGTAGAAAAAATATTTATCAACTTCTGATTTTTAGAGGGAATCAAATTGGCTACGTTGTGTTTTTTGCTCAATGCTAAAACTGTACTAGGACGCTAATTTAATGAGAATTCTTTGGATTCATCATGATCTAGCTTGAATTGAAATGCTGTCATTCTAAACATAATCATAATATTCTGATTCCACCATAGAAAGAAAAATAAGGAAAAGTAAAATAAGTTGTGTTATTTTAGTTTTGTTGACAAACGCTTTCATCATGGATTGCTTTGGTCTCGGCTAGCTTATTAGCCCTCTTCTCTTGGCCAAGCATTGTAATAGCTGGAAGCTTGCCAACTTTATTGTAATTATTGCTTCAGCCATCAATGCTGTCATTTTTTAGGGGTAGCAAGTATGTTGAATAGAATATTGCTTTGTACTTACAGCTTTCACATTATTCTATGATGGGGAGGTTTCATGGTAAATGATTGCTAATGAAAATTTTTTGCTATGTTTCTGATTGATAAATTGACATGTTGGCTTGTGCTATAGAAGAAAGGTAACTTCTTGCTCGGATCTTTCATGTCATACTTATTTCCGTCCAATATGAATATTATTGAAGGTTGAGTGCTCAAATCCGTCCTTGCTTCCTGAACCTGGACAAAGAAGGTCAATTGAGGAACCATTTGTCAAGGTTATTTGTTGTATCTTAAAATATTTATTACTTGATTAAGTGTGAAATTTTGAGCTTAAATGAGCTTTTTCGAAGCATTGTAAATTTATATGCTATTCTATATTATGAAGTAACATTTACAGATTGAGATGCTTACACCAAAGGACTATATTGGTTCACTGATGGAATTGGCTCAAGACAGAAGAGGAGAATTCAAGGAGATGAAATTTATCACTGAGAACAGAGCATCTATCATCTATGAGTTACCCCTTGCAGAGGTAATATTTTCCCTTTGTTGATGTCATCCTGCTTTGTTCTTAGCTAAATCTCCCCTTATAGATGGTGTCAACCATTTTTATTTAGAATTTTCATTTATTCTTTTCGCTCCGTCTATGTGTATGTTCATTTCACAGATGGTAGGTGATTTCTTTGACCAGTTGAAGTCCAGAAGTAAGGGGTATGCTAGCATGGAATATACTTTCATTGGGTAAGGCATGTAACAGTAGCCGTTATTTTTTTATTTCAAAGGTAGTGAAAGTATTTCAGTTTTTCACTGCTACTAATTACCTATGTTGCTCTGACTCTTCATTTTTCTTGAAGTGCCCATGTCCGACACCCATATCCGACGTATATCTTGACATTGGTATGGGGATACGATCCTCCAAGGACCCTCCAAATAATGGAAATCTTGGAAAAAATTGAACATGCCCATTTCGGATGCATACCCGTGTCCAACACTTACACTCGAGTCTGAGTAACATAGCTAACTACATTAAGAGTTTATCTGGTGCATTTTGATTCTATGTCATGAACATTTTATCTTGAATGACAAGTGAAAGTATAAGATATAATCGGGGAGAATTTGGGAATTGAGCTAGTAATTTGCATACTTTCCATTTTATCAATCTGTAAGAAATAATGATTTTTCAATGGACTCCAAAACTAATTTTGTTCTGGAGAGGCATGACATAATCTTTCAGATATTCATTTCACGTTGCCAATTATTTGGACATTTTTTCTTTCCTAGGTTTACATTTGTCCCATATCATTTCTCCACCGTATCTTTGGCACTAATTAGTTTTAATTCGAAATGATGTTTTTCTTCCAAGTTTAACTACTTATACCTGACGTATAAGTGTTCATGTTGGAAAGTTATTGGTTTCTCAAAATTGATTAAAACTTTTCATTTCGGGAAATCAAGTATACTAAATTTGCAATTTACACCATGGTCACGGTAGTGTAATCATTTACTTGACTACCAGGTACACGGAAAGTGAATTGATAAAGCTTGACATTCAGATTAATGGTGATCCTGTGGAACCGTTGTCCACTATCGTCCACCAGGATAAGGTGAGTCTCATCTTTTTCATTTTGAGCCAGATTTAGGCAGCTTTCTTTCAATTTTATATTCGGTATGTTGAAAAAGCAGTTTAATCCATATCAGCTACCCTTTGTAGGCATATGCTGTAGGGAGGGCTTTGACTCAAAAGCTGAAGGAGCTTATACCTCGACAAATGTTTAAAGTACCAATACAAGTAAGATGCACATGCTTAAAATATTGTTTAATAATTACGATTTGTTGTTTTATTTTCTTTATTAACTAGTTTGTGAGGTATCTGGTACAATATATTATCATTTATAGACTGCATAATGCACAGAAGCTGCTTTTTCTCCCATTTATTTTTGCACGTTTGTTTCAATTGGATGAAAGAACGTGTGCTGCAATACCTGACCTTGTCTAAAAGTTATAACTGTTTAATAAATTTAGACTACCATAATAGTTTTGCTGTCATTATTAGGGTTTACAATTATGCTGGCTAGTTCTTTTGGAGTCACATTGAAACAAAGGGTAGATCACACTGATTTTTTTCATTTGACAACTATGAAGGGTTGAGTTATTTATCTTTTTGAAACAAAATTTACAATAATTTAATTTGACCTACTCAACTCTTTCTTCATGTTATGTTTTCATAAACTTTTCTCATTGTTGTCCTCTTCTTAATTGATGTTCCAAATGCTTGGAACAGTCAGAAACCGTTTTCAGCTATTTTCATCCCTAGTCCATCCCAATACCCCCCCTCCCCCACCCAAAAAAAGCCATTTCCAGTTGTTTTATGAACTGTGGATGACAAGCACATGCACATAGGCTCTCTCTCTTTTTTTTTTTTTCTTTTTTTTTTTTTATAAATTTTCAGGTCGAGCAAGGTTGCTTTGGAGTTTTCTATCATGTGCTGTATATTGATCCATATACATTTTCTTGGAAGTGCTTGTCTCGTCCAGTATCTACTGTTTATGCTTAAGCATTGGAGTTGAAAAATGTTTGCCTCTATTAACTCTGATTTCTAATTTCAAGAACAAGGAATAAGAAAAGCAGAAAACCATTATCTATCCATGGAAAAGTTTTTAATTTTGGATTAAGTGTTTTTAATTTCTTATTTTCTTTTTTCACCGATGTTGAGTGCATACTTCCTCAAGTTCATCATTAGAGTAATGGCATGCTAATTCGGTTGTGTGCTATATACTCATTTCAGGCATGCATAGGTTCGAAAGTTATCGCTAGCGAATCTTTGTCAGCTATTAGAAAGGATGTTTTGGCCAAATGCTACGGTAAGTATATTTTGGAATTTATTTTTATATGTGAACGTGGGGATGTGTGGGGTTATTTGGCTTTTGTTAATTGCCTTATTTGAAGCCGTGGCAATAAGAACAAAAGACCTTGTAAGGGTGTGTGGAATCATTATATATTTATAAAGTTGGATGTCTTTTTGATAACATAAATTTCATTTATTTGTTTGATTATAATTGACCCCAGATCAGCTTTTGGGAAAATGAAATGCCTACAATTTTTTTTTTTTTTTTTGGAGTTCTGGCACATATCGCCACCGTTTTATTGTGTCAACATAAGAGGTTGACCAACTGTTATGAGAATGAAAAATGAACGGGTTGGAATTGGAGTTGGCCTAGATGGATCATCACGTCTCCCAAAATTTGGGAATTAACATCATTTTAAGCAATTTTATTATAACTAAGTTATCATAGTTAAGCATATAGTCCCCATCTAATGTTATCTCAAGCTTATGGAAGTAGGATGAGGATAAAACGAAATTCTTGAGAAGTCAATAATTCTTAATCTATAAAAGATATATATGTTGTTGATTGCTCTTTAGTATGGGATCCTACGTGATGTCTAGTTTTAATATTGATGTTCATCTTTTGTGTTTCTTCAAGTCATTTACTTTGATTTCTTTTCGGGCCTGAAAGTCATTACTCAAACTTGAATTATCAGATTTCATTTCCGAAGATCAGATGTTATTATGAGTCTTAATATTCACTCATTTTTAGATCAGATATTATGATAAATTTACTGGTAAGAAAACTTTGTTTGATTGTTTTATTAAATTTAAGTAGATTTATCCTTCACAGGTTAGTTACCCTTCCTTCGATAATATTAGGCCAGCAATTCTTATTCTTTTCGTTTAACTGACGGTTTTAAGTCTCTGAAATGAATCTAGATGATTTATGAGATTTAATTAGATCGTTCAACTTTTATTTAATTTCTGAACACTGCAGAATGATCTCTTGTGGAATTTCAATGTACGAGCTTCATTCTTGAAAGATTGCAAATCTGGCTTATTGGATTTTTTTCCTTCGAATTTTACATTTTTCTTCTTTTCGTGTGCATTATGCTTTGTATATGTCTCTTTTTTTCTTTTTTTTTCCTGTCGAGTGTTTTATGTACTCGTTTCCTTTATTTTTATAACTGCATAACCCCATATAGTATGAATAAAATTCCTTATAACATTAATTCTTCTGTTTATAGTTAGGCTTCAGATTTAACTTAGTTCCCATTTATCACGATTCATTAGTGTCTATTTGTTGCATGATAACAACATTTTTCTTTTAAATTTCTCTTTGTAGGTGGAGATATCTCAAGAAAAAAGAAACTCCTCAAGAAACAGGTACTTTCATTTGCCTCTCAAAGCATGGCATTGAACCACAATTTTTTGTGTTAAGCTGCAGTAAGTTAAAATATTGGATGATAGCCTTTTGTTGATAAGCATGCTTCTTGCTTGTCTATCTAACTAATTCCTACTGTGTTACTCGGACTCGGGCGTGAGTGTTGGATATGGATATGTGTCCAACATGAGTATGTTCAACTTTTTCTAAGTTTTCCCATATGTTTGGAGGGTCCTTGAAGAGTCATATCTCTAGACTCATGTCCGAAAATGTGTCGAATACGGGTGTTGGACATGGGACCTTTAAGAAGAATGAAGAGTCAAAGCAATATAGAATTACTGTCGTGTTTTCATTATTTTACTGTCATAGCGAGATAGGCAGACTAATCAAGGAAGGTTTTTGTTCACTCTATAAACTTTAACTATAAGGTCTTGACCGGTATTTTCATCCATATAGAAGAAGATATAGAGAACTTTAAGGAGCTTGTTACAATAATATTACATAATCGAAGCGGGTTACCTCTTGTGATCTGATAGACACGATAATCCTTGGTGCGTGTTATGTGGCTTTATGTTACTCTGACCAGGATGTGAGTGTCAGACACATATGTTAAATTTTTTCCAAGATTTCGATGTGTTTGAAGGTTCCCTGGAGGATCATATCCCATACACATGTCCCAATATGTGTTGGACAAAGGTACTTCAAGGGAGTCAGAGCAAAATAGATCTGGTTATTTAATTACTTTAACAAGAGTAGTAAAATCACACAGTCGTACCTTGGCAACACAGTTGAAGTGAACCCTGGATAAGAGTATATAAGTCAGATGTCAGGTGGAGTTGGAAACCAATCTTGTTGAATGCATTAAACTAACTGATCATTTATAGTTAAATAATAAGTCAGAAGTGAGGTGGATTTCGATGGATCTGTAAAAGTAAGCTTCAAACACTTAACGAGATGCACCCAACACTTTATTGGCTCATAAAAGCTTCAGGTAACACTCTGTCGAAGTAAATATCATATGGAGATGTGTTATGAATTTGAAAACAGTCTAAAACACTTCAGAACACATTAGTACTTGGAGTACTTAAGTTCCGAAGAGCATCATACCCAGAGCTAGGTTGCTTCGAACAGTTCAAAAATGAGTATAGTGGCTGCTGAAATACCCGTTAACTTTTTTCTATACTCATTCAGAAGAAGTTACATGCATACATATATATATATATATATATATATAGAGAGAGAGAGAGAGAGAGAGAGAGAGAGAGAGAGAGAGAGAGAGACCCAAAGTACTCCTAGACTAACAGATCAAATATAAAACATGTTGAGAGTCTTAAAACGAAGATCGAATATGATAGACGAATCAAAACTAACGTACAAAAATATCAATGAACGCTGCACAGTACAATTTGTAAATCTCAACTTTTCCCTGTCCATTTTTGTTCTGCATCAAAGAAAAATCGAATATCTTCCCATGCTACACTCTTAGTTACTCCTTCACAACTAATACTCGGGTTTTTTTTTTCTTTTTTCCTTTCTGAAATGCTTTTGTTAACAGGCTGAAGGGAAGAAAAGAATGAAGGCAATAGGTAAAGTAGATGTACCTCAAGAAGCTTTCATGGCTGTTTTGAAACTTGAGAAAGAGGTTTTATGATGATGATGTTACATTGATTGTATCTTGTTGTAACATTTCTCCCATTATTTCTGATAAAGAAAGAAAAAGCTTCAGTTTTTTGTGGCAAAGGCCCCAGGGATTCTTTTACTTTCCATTTTGCTCTAATTTTAACTCTTACTTTCCTTCCTGGTTTAGAAAAGAAAGGCAAAAGAAGAATTAATCTAATTGTTGAACCATAAAATAGTAGTATATATTGTTATGAATTTCAATCATTAAATTAAAAATCCTTAATATTATTTTTATTTATATTTTGGGCTTTTCATCTTGAGATACCACGTGGTCCTATTCTAGTTCTTCTTTTGCTATGATAACATAAATGTTAGGTTTTGTTTGGGTTGGAGGACTGAAAAATGAAAAGAAAGAAACAAGGCAAGAAAAAATATATACTTTTTTTTTTTTCCTTTTATAAGGTAGGATGAAAAAATAAATTAAAAAAATTCTAAATAATATTATTGTAAAGACTCACTTGCATTACTTTCATTTTTTTTATAATTTAAAGTGATTTATTTTTATTATTATATGTTAAAAATGATTATTTTTTATTTTTTATTTTTTACCAAATCTATTAAAATTTATTTTTTTATTTTTTACATCTTCTTACATCCATTTTTACTTTTATACCCTACTAAGCACACAAAAGGTGAAAAAGAAGCAATGGAATTGGGAGATCAAAGCCGAGTAAACTTGTTCAAAAGTTAAATAATTTAATAGATTTGTTTTGAATTAAATTTGAGTTTGTATTTTTTAATTCAAGTCAAATATCACTATTTCATAAATAAAATATTATTTTTTATTTAAATTTAATAATAAAAATATATAAATATTAATTTAAAATTAAATTTTTTTAATATTTTATTATTTTTACATAATAAATTTGAGTCATCGAAGTCAAATTTAAGTTTAAATTTATATTTTTAATTTTTTAAGTGATAATCTGATAAAACTTATGAGTAAATTTAATTACACTCAAGACGTTTTTTTTTAAAAAAATTTTTTGTAAAAGGAATTAATTAACTTCTTAACTAATTTCATATTTTGACCTTATTTATTTTTGCCAATTTCACCCCCCCAACTTTTAGCATCACCGCCTATGCGCTAGTTTCATTACACTCGGGGGGTGCCAGTTTTCCCTTTTTCTCTTAGAGCTAGGTTTTTATCCATTCTATATTCAATCGAATCAAGCTAAAGGATCCTCCGCTTATACAAAGCTACCATGGCGAACCGTACGGACCCGGCAGCGAAGAGCATAAGGGGAACGAACCCTCAAAACCTGGTAGAGAAGATTGTACGGTCGAAGATATACCAGAATACGTACTGGAAGGAGCAGTGCTTCGGATTGACGGCGGAGACCTTGGTCGACAAGGCGATGGAGCTGGACCACATAGGCGGAACTTTCGGCGGTAACCGCAAGCCCACTCCCTTCATGTGCCTCGTCATGAAAATGCTCCAAATCCAACCCGAAAAAGATATAGTCGTAGAATTCATCAAAAACGACGATTACAAGTAACATTTTTAGAACATTTCATTTTCTTTTTCCCTTTTTCTTGTTTCGATTTCACCATTAAAAAATAAAAGAAGAGTAAGTATTATGGGGGAAATTAATTTCAGGTATGTCAGAGTTCTGGGAGCTTTTTATCTGCGTCTTACGGGGATCGATTCCGATATTTATCGCTATTTAGAGCCTTTGTACAACGATTATCGGAAAGTAAGGCAAAAATCACCTGATGGAAGTAAGTTTTTCTTTCTTTCTTTCTTTTTATAATTTTTTTCCTTTTCAATTTCATTCTGTTCCAGTGTTTCTATTGTTCTTATGTTTCAGTTTTAATGTTTGGATGGATTTATTAATTGGTGCCATCTTGGGTGATCTTCAATGTATCAGATTTTATCTTGACTCATGTTGATGAGGTTATTGATGAACTTCTCACTAAAGATTATTCTTGTGATATTGCTCTGCCGCGTATTAAGAAAAGGTAAGGGTTTTTCCTTTTTCCTTATTGCTGGTTATTGATTTCTTTGGTTATTTGATTAATATTATCAAATTTGAATCTCTTATGTTCGAGGAATTATATATGTTAAGCTAGCTACCCGAATATATTTGTGTCCTGAATATGTCGCTTTATTTGATGATTAAGTTTGCTATATAACTTTTGACAGATGGACTCTTGAATCGCTTGGTGTATTGGATGCACGAAAAAGTGTGCTGGAAGATGATTTCGAGGAAGAGGAAGAGAAGGATGAGAACGAGCAAGATGGTTTAGAAGATGAGGTGGCTCATGAAAAGGTTTGTAATACTATTTTCGTTGCAAGATGTTGTGGTTTCTCTTTTCTGATATAATTCCTATCTTTTTAGCAGGATTATTACCGAGCCAGAAGCCCTGCAAGAGAGAGAGAAAGAGATTGGAGACGCGACAGTCATAGACACAGGTACCTTCCGTCGATTTTTTTTTGCTTGTTCCTTTATTTATGAAATTCTTGCACAGCTACAATCTCCCTTGGGATTTAGCTGTTGAATGACATCCGATGGAAGGGCTCGGAACCTCTTTGGAGCCATACAATTTCCTATTTGTGCTGATTGTTTTATGGTTAAAGTAAACTGAGATTTTATTTTGTGTGAAATTGGAGAACCTGTCTATAAATAAATTCCCATGTTACTCGGACTAAGTTGTGTTGGATACGGGTATGTGTTCAACATGTGTATGTTAAATTTTTTTTTTTTTCAAGTTTTTAAATGTATTTGGAGAGTCCTTGTAAGGTCATATCCCCATGCCAATGTTTGAAAATGTGTTAGACATGAGTACTTTAAGAAAAATGAAGAGTCAAAGCAGCATAGATAAACTCTATACGGAGAGAGTTACATGGAGTTTGTATATTGGGGTTAGGGTAGGGTAGGAAGGGGGAAGGGGGAGATAAATTGTACATTCTTTTGAAAGCATCTCGATTGACACCAAATAATAGTCATCTTGTGTGTATATATTTATTTTCCAGAACCTTTGAGTATAAAACAATAAATATGAGAGCTTTTATGTTTTTCTCATGATTATGAACAAACAGCAAACCATGCACCTACCTTAGGGCTAATAGAACATAATGGAAGCCTTAGTGTTTATCCCATATGAACGTTAGCATTCACCTACATTAGGGCTAATTTGGATAGCATCATTTGATTTGTAGACTTAGCTTTTCCCTGCCTTTTTCTGGTTACCATTATGCAGCTAGACTAAAACAGTTAGCTTGCAACAGTTGACAGGCTCCCTGCTTCCTTTAACCATTTTACTACAATAATTTCTTTTTGCCATTAGTGGAAGCTGTTGGTTGAGTATGGTCCCTATTTACATAGGCATACGTGCTCCAATGTTTTATTTCCTTCATGGCATTTAAAGCCATAGATGGGCCGAAAATGCTTCCTATAGAAAATTTCTCGCAGTCCTGCCAGGTTTCTCTGCACTGACAGTGTGCAGCGAGAAGTATGATGGATTGGACAATTTAGCAGTAGGTTAATTTTTCATTTTTAGCCTGATGATTTTCTCTTTTAACCTACTAATTCTGCTTTTGATTTGGCTATATTTACAAGGTAATATTTTAGTTTGTGAATGGTGTCGTTATTTTTGAGAAATCATTTTGCTTTCTGTAAACTATAGCATTAAGATAATGTAATCCAAAGTCACAAAAACATGTTTTGAAGGTTATGTAGTGACTTACATGGCACTTCAAAATTTTGGATGGTTGGACACTTCTGATTGTAATCTTTGATGAAGCTTTGTAAGACTTGCGTCAAATAGTGATGGTTTCATACAATTTTTCGTGATGTATTTGTTATTGATTTTTCTTTGCAAATATCAGTTTAAAGTATGTATAAAGCATGATATTTGATTCATGAAAATGAAAAGTAGACTAATTTTGAGTCTTAAGATGTCTAGAATTTTTTCTTTCCTTTTTCACAGGGATCGGGATTATGACAGAGATAGGGACTATGATCGAGAAAGGGGACGTGGGCGCGACAGAGATAGGGACAGAGAGAGGGACAGAGATAGAGATAGGGATAGGGATAGGGATAGGGATCGTTATCGCCTGAGAGAGGAAAAGGAGTATGGCTATGAGAGGGAGCGAGATAGAGAGAGGGAAGGAAGGGAGCGTGATAGGCGAGACAGGGACCGTGGCAGACGAAGGAGCCGTTCAAGGAGTCGTAGTAGGGACCGCAAGAGACACGCTCGCAGCAGCACGAGTCCTAGAAGGCATGAACCCGAGGATGGTACTGCTCCAGAAGAGCCGAAGAAAGGAAAGAAGGAAAAGAAGGAAAAGAAGGATGATGGAACGGACCACCCAGATCCAGAGATTGCTGAAGCCAACAGGATCCGAGCATCCCTTGGTTTGAAACCATTGAAACTGTAAGCATAGTAGATTTTTAATATTTGGCAAGATTAACTGTTATATTATAAGGCACCTTGGTGTTACTGTCTTGGTACCTATAGTATTAATACATTGGGCCATATGGAGTCCGAGAATGATATCCATCTTACTATTGTTTTCTCTTTATTTTTCTTGTCAGCCAACTCTTTTGTTTGTTTAAGTTATTGCTTTTAGAGCATCACTTGTTTACTGTTTTACTTGGACTCGAATGTGAGTTTCAGATACGAGTATGTATTTGACACGGGTATATTCAATTTATTTTAAGTTTTTTTTTTTTTTGTATTTTGAGGGTCCTATAAGGGTTATATCTCTGTATCCATATCCGAAAATGTCGGACACGAGTATCATAAAAAAAAAATGAAGAGTCAGAGTAATATAGTTTTTTTTTATTATTTAGGTATTTTATTTTTATTACCTGATTTCAAATTTTCATTCTTTTATTTCCCTTTTGATATATGTATTTTATTTCACTATTTAAGCATTAGAGGTCTGCAAGATTTTTTAATTGTAATGTTGATTTTTTTTTCGAAGACCTTTGCCAACATTTAGGTGAGATTTATAGAATAATTTTTTCTTTTTCACTTCAAAAGTATTAAAAGAAGTCAATTGTTTTGATTTAATATTTTGATTTTTCATTTTTGTCTTTATATATATTTTTTTTTCAAATTTTTTTTTATTATTTGATTGTTTTATAGTTTTTGAAATTATCAAAAAATTTTAATTAGTTTATTTTATAATATTTCTTTTTCTTAATAAAAATTGGGAAATCTTCTTCTCATTTAAGAGATTGTCAAGAAATTTGGAAGTACAGACGGTAAACTTGAGGAATTATATGATTGGTCGGATTTCATTTACTTGCACAATCAAATTTTAAATGCGTGGCATGGTAATGATTTTTCAATTCGTATCATCATTTAGTTTATGTCTTTTCAAGTCTAAATCATTAAGTGTCAAAATTCATACTAATTTCGATTTAAGTCAATGCAAGATAATCTTTTATTTTACTATATATAAAGAGTTAAAATGTGTATATATATATATATATATATATATATATATGTTTACATATTATCATTTTATACAAAAATACTATATATCATTCAGTTGAAATGTTAAAATAGTATTTTTCACTTATTATAAAATTTTTTATTAATTTAATTTTATATATTATGTTTAGAATATAAAATTATTTACCTTAATTAACTAATTTAATTTTATAATTATTTTTTTAATTTTGAATAAGTTATTATTATTATTATGTTATCATTGCATATGATATAATTAAACTTTTAAGTAAAGTTTTGAAATATAATTTAATTTTTGTAGTAAATCATTGTAAGTTTTTAAGATTGATTTAATTGGTAAAGCTTTTAATATTAATGGTTATCTATCAATGTCTAGACCTTTCATCAAATATAAAGTTTTACATATTTTGCAAGAATCTAACTAGATTCAAGTAATGTTTTAGATATACGATAATATTTTATTTATTTTAAAATATTTTTATTTTATTTTTCTATAAAATTCTAATAAAATATGATTTTATCAGATAATTTTTCAAATTTAATTTGATTAATTTTAAAAATTAATAAATTGAATCTAAAATTACTTAAATTTGGATGATTTAAGTGTCAAAAGTAAATAACTTAAATTCGAAATGACTTTGACTCAAATAACGAAAGTATTAAATCTTCAAATAACTTGAATTGAAATAATTCGAACATATGATGACTTGAATTAAAAGTAATTTAAACTCAAAATAATTTAAACAACTTAAAATAACTCAAATTTAAAATTTTTTAATCTCAAAATCAATCTAATCCAAACAATTTGATCCTTTCAATTAAAAAGTGTACATAGAATCAAAGGCTAATCAAAGAGGAAACATACGATGCATCTTCAATAAATAAATTTATATATCATTGGTAAACTCTGCAATATAAATTCATTTATAAACAATCATAAAATTTTAAATTTTATGTTTTAAAATGTACAAATAACTTTGCATATTAGTAAGGTACATCAACTATGCTACTAACAAGTTTGCCAATACACAAATGTTAAAAGCCTGGCAAGTGATTTTTGTTTGATGAAAATCCCTAACCAGTGCTCCAATTTATCAAATACACAATGACGTTCCTCCAATTTATTGACAACTACCCCCCAACCGGCCCACATTGATGCTTGAAACCTGTTAAAAGTTGTAAAGCTTTAATTAAACCACCTGAGTTGCCCCAGTTGAAGACTTATAGTGCTCGGTATTATCATCTGAGTAGATCCCATGCCTGGTCGCATCGTACTTCTCACCGTCACCCCACAGAGCGTACGCCTCTTCGCCATGCACGGCGTCGTCACCGATTGTTAACTGTTCCTCCGTCATGCGCAGCGGGATGATTAGGTTGATAGCTACGCAAATAACCGATGTGACGACCAAATTCCATCCGATTATGAAAGCTCCGCCTGCTAGTTGTTTTAAGATCTGGATCCCACCGGAACCACCGTATACGCCTCCCCTTGAATTCGTTACGGGTAAAAACATTGCGCAGAGCTGAGGTTCGGCGAAGAGTCCGGTCAGAAGGCCGCCGAGAAGTCCGGCAATGGCGTGGGTGTGGAACACTCCGAGTGTGTCGTCGATATGTTGGAGCACTGTCCATCGCTTGTGTACGATCATCATGGTGAACCATGGCACGCTGCCTGATAGAATTCCAAACACTATGGCAGCCCACCCTTGCACCAGACCTGGAAAACAAAATGAAAATAAAAATTCAACACTTTTTTTATGCCATCACAATCAGCAAGGTTGCCATCTTCCTTGGAATTAAGTTAAACATAATTGTCCGACGTGATGTGCAAGTTGAC
>JBBYHM010000018.1:5369482-5409369 GCA_038381775.1 Adansonia rubrostipa | reverse complement strand
GAGGTCATTTTTATTGAAAATCTCTATATTCCCTATCTCTCTGGGGCGTATATGAGATTAAATCTTTTTCATCAAAAACTAGATCATTTCTATAAGATTCATGCATTCGAAGAGGGTTATATCGAAATAGCGACAAGTTAAGATCGAAAGAATCAAAATCGAGATAAGACATAGCTAGTAAGGTACTGATTTCGGGCGTCACAAAGAGGTTCGTACCTCATCACGCGTAACCAACTCCCAAACCCAAACGGTGAATCTTTGCATTATGTAGACCACGGGATTAATGTTTTGAGTTTCGTAAATCAGAACATAGGTTTCAATAGGCATCCGATCACGCCTAGCCTGAAATGATCGATGGTGACTCCAAGCATTGGCCCTTTTTTTGATGGTCATACGAGACCAATAAGATGAGCGATTCATCTTATAGTCCCCCTCAATGTGTCATAAGTCGAGAATCCTTACATTCTCATTCTCATCACATCGCTAAAGAAAAGTTTCGGTCAAGAAGACATTTCCAAGTAGGAAAGTATTTTAAGTCGTGCGCACCCATAGAGCTGCGAGGATCCACCCCAGGGTACGTTACGACAGGAGTCTTCTATAAGAAGAAAGCCAAGGCTAGAAAAGAATATAGAAAGGGCTTCATCTGTTAACTATGCTAGTCAGTTGTACTATTAAAGACCTCATACCTGTTACCCAAACCAAAGATAGTAAACCCAAAACACCTACTCTTTTAACTTACCTGAGCTCTTACTCTAACATCACCTAGACTATAATTCCAAACCCTTCTCTATAAAACCAACTAAAACCCATTATCAGTCCTTAAGCCTAAAAAGCCAACCAACCTAGATCCTACTATGATATTCTTTCTCACTTTTATATGAAAATGTTTGATAAGCTTTCTGAGGCATGGTTGGTTGCTTTAATTTTTTTTCCAAACCGTATGAGCATAATAACCCTAGTTAGTATGACCCAAATTTGCATTATGAGTATCATGTAGTATCGATTGAAAATTGTATGACTTTCAAGCGAAAAGTCTAAAGTCTTTTTGAGAGAGATGCCTTTTGATTCGATAATGCCCTAACATCTAATGTGATAGCAAATCCCTAACTTGATCATCTTGTGCTTGGAATTAATGCTCCAATTGCCAAAAAAGAATAACAAGGGAAGTCAAAGGTCCAAGAAGTTAGAACCCCAATGGAGAAAGTATAGGTAATCCTGACTGAAGGCAAGATCCTTGGTCAGAATCATGGAAGCATCAATAGTCGATCTGATTCTAGTGTTAACTCTTGCAAATTTTATAGGATGTTAGGATATACATTGCAAAGGTGTCTAGAAATTTTAGCCATGATCCAAAGAATGATGGATCAAGGTCAAATTAGTTTCTTTGAAGAAGCCAAACTAGAGGGAAAAAATCAGTTAACATGGCTAGTGAAAGATCATCGTAGGTAATCTATGGCGTCAGTCGCCCTCTTATCATTCATCGCAACCAGCTAAACACCTCCTAAGGCCAAAGTTACTCCCAGACTCGTTATCAGATCACCAACAATATTTCTATACCAGAATAACAAACAGTTACATGCAAATATGATGGTAGGGTGACAACTATAAAGGTTGTTATGAGCTAATTGGTTGCTATCAACATTATTAGAAGTGAGTCACATCTACAGTCCAAAAAATAGTGAAATTAAAGCCTAAACGAAATCAAAAAGACAAATATCTAGAATAGCAGTAGTTATTGAAGATATCCTCGTAGAAATGCATGAATCAAATAAAGGAAAAAAGGTTGAATTCCTTAAGTATATTAAACACAGTGAGTATGGCATAGTGGAATAGTTGAAATAGCAATTGGTAAATATTTCTCTATTAGTCCTATTGCTCAATTTAGAAGCACATCAAAATGCTTTATTGAAAGTGCTCAACTAGGCATATGTTCTTCAAGACATCTCCATAAATAAACTAGATTGCTTGGTAAATAACATTGCTGTTAACAATTTCATTTCATGCATTGATGATGAAATCCACCCAAAGGGCAACACTTTAACATAGGAATAGAGTCTAGGTTTAAGGAGTTTTTTTAATTCAATTTGCATAAGAATAGAGTAAATTGGTTAAGAGAGATATTTTTATAAGACTCTTTAAAGATACTTATAAATAAATTAGAACTCTAGGTTAATAATTTATTATCATTAATCAAGTTAAGAGGGTAAAACATATTCAAAAAAAGTATTGAGGGAAATTGTAATTCTAGGATCTTCTCATTTATTAAGTAAACCAGGTTTATTTTCTTTGCCTTGTTATTTAGTTAATTTTAGTTTAATTTTAATTTACAATTTTTAATTAATTGTTTAAATAAGATTAGGTTGTTTTAATTTTAGTACTTAGCAAATTTAGTTCAATTTCTCATGGAAACTATACTCTACTTCATTATTATATTACCTGTTAACAATATGTGAACTTATGTGGTAATACGACAACAGATAGCCTAATACAAGAGCAGAAGTCCTTTCTTTTTTAGTCTTGTTAATTGGACGTGTCAATTTAATTCGAATTATGTCAATTCAGATCTTAAATTTTTTGAGTTTGGATTATTTCAGATTTGGGTCATTCTGTGTATAGGTTATCTCAAGTTTGGATCATTTTGAGTTTGTGTCATTTTATGTTCCAACCAATTAGGTTTGACTCTTCAATCATTTAGGTTCGAGTCATTTTACATTCAAGCCAATAGGGATTGATACTATAGTTTCTTGGATTCGAGTCATTCGGGTTTAATTTATTAATTTTAGAATCTAATGGGATCAACTTTAAACAAATTTTTGATTGAGAAATTTAATTAGAGTTCTATTGACATATAAAAAATAAATAATAAAATCATATTTAAAAATAAATATAGAAATTGGAAGTTCTAATTAAAAATAAATATCTATCTTATTCAATTTTAAAATTCAAGTGTAATCAGATAATTTTTCAAATTCAAGTGTCAATTTTACTTAAATGGCAGTTTCTTTTAAGAAATTTTTAGTAAATGTCAATAACAAAATGAGTATTATCTATCTAAAATATCATCAATAACAATTGTTTTATCTACTAAAATATAAAGAATAAAAAATGTGTGTTCTTAGTAAATAAAAGTTAAATGGATTTTTTTTTTGAATTTCTAAAATAGATTTTTAAGGAAAATTAGAAGTCTCAATTATTCTTCAAAACATTTTGAGTAAGTATTAGGACGACTCAAAAATCATTTTTTGCATTATTGATTTTTTCTAAAAATAATCATCCACAAATAACTACCAAAATTTTTCTTTCCCCCAAAAAAAAAAAAAAAACGAAGAGGAGGAAAAAAATAAAAAAGAAAAAGTTTAAAATTAATTCATTTATATTGAATTTATAATTATTTACATCATTTGTATTCATATGAATTATAAATATGAATGTCAATCTTTAGCAGTGAAACTCTAAGGAATTAGTAAGTAGTGATTCCAGTAAAATTGTTTTCTCAAACCAAATTTACCTTTTTAATAAAAGAAAACTTTTCTTTGGTCGCCAATCCCACCAAACAAAAATTATTAGTTGTGACTTCCTATGTTTTTTCAAAATCGTTTAGCAATTGAAACCCTGTTATAACAATGATTAAAAATTCTAACAGAATATTTTTCATTTTCATTTTTTTATTTTTATTGACTTTTTGTTTATTTTGAAATATTCAAAAAAATAATAAAAGAAAAGAAAAAGAATAACAAAGGGAAATAGATATAAGTCCAATAAAAACTTTTGGGTTTCAAAATCCAATAAAAATTTTAACCTATTTAACAATTAAAGCTTCAGAACCAATAAGGAATATCTATTTTAAAGCATAAAAAGTAATTTTAAGGTCCTAATTTTGAAGGTCCAAAAGATGGAATTCAAATTCATTTAATATAAAATTTGATCTTCCAATTTAAATAGTATTTGATTTAAATTTACAATTTTAAAAAGAAATTAATTTGAAAGTTAAATGCAATTTAATTCAAATTAATAGATATTGTTATAGGCTTTTTTTTTTGGGGCTATCAATATATATATTTTTATAGACTTCGGATAAAATTGGATGCTACATAATGTACACATCGTTATAATAACATAAATACGGTAATAATCTATTTTATATATTTTACAAAATTAAATGATAAGACTTAAAAGAGATTATATATTTAAATTAAAAAAAAGACTTTTACATTAAACATAATGCAGCGCCAAACCATTTTGACTTGCTCTTCAAAATTTTCCCCGCTAAACTACTTTTCACCGAACACAGACAAAAATGTGCCATTTTTGACCATTCCTTACCAAAAGAAAAAAAAAAGGTTCCTATTCAACACATAAATATAGACAGCATGAATAGAGAGGAAGACTTGTGTGAGAGTAGATGGCTAGGAAAGCCGCCGAGGCCGCTGTTCAGTCCATTGGATTGGGATACGATCTCACCGCTGATCTCAAGCTCAAACACTGCAAGAAGGCCTCCAACTTGATAAGCATCGCCGATCATGATCACGTCCGAGACATCGCCGTTCCTGGTGGGATTTTGGTTCGTAATGTTCCCAAATATATCAAATGCGATAAGGGAGAGCGCATCAGGTTTGCATCTGACGTCTTCTCTTTCCAGCAGGTATTTCTGTTAAATTAATTAATTAATTTGTATATCTATATATTGATAGTTATATTTGAATCAGAATATGATTTTATTGTTGTGGATACTTGTAGATGTCAGAGCAGTTTAACCAGGAAATATCTCTGTCGGGTAAAATTCCATCGGGCCACTTCAATGCTGCATTCGAATTCACTGCAGGTTGGCAGAAAGATGCTGCCGACACTAAAGCCCTCGCTTTTGATGGCGTTTTCATCACTCTTTACAACATTGCATTAGAGAAGTCCCAGGTCACGCTCTGTGATCATGTCAAACAAGCCGTCCCTTCATCATGGGATCCTCCTGCATTGGCTAAGTCAGTATCTACTCTTCCTTCCGCCATTATTATTATTATTATTTGGTCAACATAGAAGAATTGTTGTCAAGCTGATTGATTAAGTGCTTGGTTTCTGCTTAATTTGATCATAATACCTGCTTTCTAGTTTTCGGGAAATCATTCTTAAAAGTTTTTTGAATTAGCAAGCTTTTGTATATCAATATCTTTTCTCTAGCTTTGCCGCTCTATCTAATAAATTTGGATATTTGAAATAAAGAACGTTCATGTTTCATAAAGCCAAACCTAATTAATCTCATAATGAGATGATAGTTTTATTATTTGGAGGTTAAATTGATTTATAAAATTTGTTAATTGAAGTCTATAAATTGTACCTGTTGGCTTTCTAGTAAAGGAAATTTTGCCTTTTTAGAGGGTTGTTTAATTTTCAGACAATGCTTTGATGAAACTTTACCTTTTTCCCTGGACTTGTAGAGAGATAAAGTTTTGGTGCACTTACAAGTATATGTAATTTAGTAGTTGAAAGATGTATGGTTCTGTTTCAATTTTCCCCCCCTTAGAGTATAGCTATAAATCATGTTTGATTCATCAAATTTAAAGATCTCATTGAACTTCAATATTGTTGCCATGTTTTAGGTTTATTGAGATGTATGGAACCCATATTGTTGTTGGTGTGAAGATGGGTGGAAAAGATGTTCTATATATGAAACAAAAGCATTCGTCAGGTCTACAACCGATTGAAGTGCAACAGATAGTAAAGGACTTGGCTAACAAAATGCTCATAGAAGAAACTAGACACAAAACCAACTATGATAAATTAAACAAGAGCGAAAAGGTTAGCATCATCAAAACTTCTTGTAAATTGGAATGACTGAAATCTGATGTCAAATCAAATATAGGGAAACTTTTGATGTTAGCTTAAGTTCTGTTGATGCAGTGCAGATGTAGAAACAGCAAATGAGAACCAAAGTAAATTCTAAAATTGATGCGAAACTAAAGTTGAAAACAAGAAAACTAGGTTTTAGGGTTGTAGAACCGCTAACTAGTAGAATCCAACTATAATATAGCAGATAAATGTGTCTAGAAAAATATTTATACTAGAGTTTAAACAACTCTTGAGCTAAATCCTTGGATCCAAATATATCTCATCTAATCCAAGTTCTTTAGATCCGTTTAAAAACCACTTTATAGTCAAACAACAGCTTCATAAGAATAGGAATATAATAATTGAACTTAGTCTAATGTGGATGGATTGGATTATCACAAAAAAAGCACAACTTGATCAAAGATAAAGATAATTTAAATATTAATGCTAAGTATAAGCAAAAAAGTGAAATATGTGTAATAACTACCCAAATGCTTTAGATCTATGGTACCTGGATTCAGGGTTAGTGTTGGATATGGGTATGTGTTTGACACAAGTGTGCCCAATTTTTTCTAATTATTCTTTTTCATATATTCTGAGAATCATACCCTCATACCAATGTTCAAAAATATGGTGGATAAAGGTACTTTAGGAAAAATGAGAGTCCAGGTAGCTTAGCTTTTGATAGAGTAAGGATAAGGAAAAGAAGCATAGAGATTTTAAAGAGTTTTGGTCCTTTAAGGCTCCTATGTTTTCTCCCTTAGTATCCTGTTGCCAAGGAGTTCAATTCACTGATCTTTTGCAAGATTATCCAAACTAGCTTTCAGGGCTTTGGTATAACCTCTGCTACTGTTATCTACGAAGGTTAAAGTTTGACCTCTACAATAATTACTTTTAAAGCTGAAGTATAACCTTCATAGCCAAGTGGTTTCTCACTTCTTTTTTGACAAAGATTTACAAAGAACGAAGAAATTTTTGTACTTAATAATTTCTTGAAAATCAGTCAAAAATATGCTAAGAATTGATGTATACAAACATTGAAATAACTGAAGCTACAAGCACATCGGACAAAAATGGGACTTGATTAAATACCAAATTCGTCACTATACTATGACTCGATTTTGTTGTACTTAAAATGCATTGAAATTTGCTGCTATACTTCAATTTTGATTATTTTTGGGCAAAATTCTGTTGAATTTTTTATTATGCATTAAAATGTAAGTTTTAGAAAAACAGAAATTACTATGTGGAATTTTACATTGGACAAAATATTCTCATGTGTTCAATGATTACTCAAATGCTTTAGAGAGAGTAAGGATAGAGAAATCGACAATAGAATTTTAAAGATGTTTGGAACCTATATTTTCTTCTTTACTTTTCTGTTGTGAAGAAGTTTAATTCACTAATAATCAGCAAGATTGCTCAAACTAGATGTCAATGCTAAGATATAACCTCTACAACTATTGAATATGAAGTTTAAATTATACTTATGTTTTGTCGTTTCAAAGAAAATTCAATTTAAGGCTAACAACGAATAATTATACCTCTTGATTAGAACAAATCCAACTTGTATTTTAACCATTTTTTATTTCGGTGAAAATAAATTGAAAGTATATTTTAGTTTGAAAATCCTATTAAATTTTTGTCTTTTCAAAATCAGTTTTGGTTGAACAATAAATACGATGCTACTTGTTTTTATGTAAGCAAGGAATTTCAAAAGATCATTTATTTCCCCCATTTATCAAGTTTATAGCCTTATTTTAATATTCACATGGACTTTGGGATTGAATCAACTTCGAAGTCCTAAAGTAGGTTTACTTATTAGTTATTATATGTATTACCCATGAGTTGATGGTGGTGATATGGCTAAATGAAATATATTCTTTTACATTTCCGAGCTGGTTGGCAAAAATTTAATCCTTCCTAACCTCTTTATCTCCTTTTGATCTGCCGACCGTCGCAAGTTTTAACTCAAATTTACTTCAGAGTTGTACAATGAATGCCATCTCAGCATCCAAATGTTGGGTGCACCTGCTTTTGGTCAAGTGTGTTTTTCATCAACTATCTTTGATTTTAGATGATAATCATAGACTCTATAGCATTAAAAACTTAAGGGATCTTGTAACAAACTAAATGGCTTCTTGGGATAGAGTTTTAATTGACTTTGTTTTTCTCTGTGTTTGAGGAAGGTACTTGATCAAAAAACTGAAATTTGCCTATAGCCTAGCATAGGAGTTAGTCATGAACTTAATCAAGATTGTGAATATTTCATAGATGAAGTTTAGCATTTTTATTTTTCCAGGTAGCATAAATCGAGGCTGTCCTCGATACAATTGAGCAACCTATAAAAGTTTTTCCATTGTGGTTCATCCTAGCCAACTCTCTATCCAATTCTTTTCCCTTCTTTGTATCCTAAACAGCATTAAAATCTCTCTCATGCCCTTTGAATAAGCAGATTAGACAAAGGGCTTGAGACCAAATTTGCCACTCAATTATAACTCAATTATGAATTTCGTAACTGTACTTCATTTTTTTTTTTTTTAAATTTTGCACTATACTTTCAATTTTGTTAAAATTCAGACAAAAAGTAACAGAATTTATGGAAATTTTGGCACTTGCGTGAATGAAGATATTCCATAGAATATTCTGATGGTATCGATAGCATAGTGGCAAAATTCAATGAAATTTTTACAGTGACAAAGGTTACCATTGAACCTATGCCCTATAATTGACTGCAAGCTACAAGCAAAATTCATATTCATACAACTAACCCACTTGATCTGCGTAGTAGCAGTAGCACTTTAGATTGCATTAGATGCAAAAGCATACACGGATGCATTACAATTCCTTCTATGATGATTTTTCTTTCAGATTATTAAAGAACATGGGCTAGCTTCTTTGGACATGTTCCAAACCAGTTCTTGTTCTCAAATGGAGGTATGCTATTCGAAAATATTTTTGTATTAGAAATTTATTGTTTACCCTGTTCATTCTTGTTATTCGAAAATACATGCCAGTAAAGCTCTTAATAGCCTCCTGATAACCTCAAATTCTTTATTATCATCAAACATGTTTTTCTTTTGGTTTTCTCTTTAGGAGCTTGGTATAAACATTTTGCAGTTGCAGGGTATTAAATTCATTTACAAAAGGAAAGGAGGAAAGTTGAATACAAATTTATCACACAATGAATGGTGTCAAACTGTTCAATCTGAATCAGATGTGATCTCCATGTCTTTTATCCCAATCACATCATTGCTTGCTGGAGTTAATGGGAGTGGATTTCTGACCCATGCCATCAATCTATACCTTCGTTGTACGTACAAAACTTAATTCATTATTTTTTTAACCTCTTGCTTTTCAAACAAATGTATGGTTACCATCTGAAAAATGCATTGAAATTTTCAGTAAGTATTTTGACTTTATAAGTTCTGCACGATAAAAACCAAAGCTTATTGTCTGGCTGACTGTGTGTTTCATTATCATTTTCTTGATGGGTATTGTCTAAATTAATCATTCTGTTTATGATGAATTTGCTGGTCTCTCTAATCTCTGGTTGACTTGTCCTGGCCATCAATGTCAGTTTAAGGAAAAGGCTGTCCATTGTGCATAATCTAAGCTGCATTTTTAAAAGCATCATCTATCATTAATTAGCTTGCTGGCTAACCATTTCTATAAATAAGATCTAGAGAAAGGTGTAATTGCTAGTTATCACAAAAGTAGGCTGCACTTCTGGTGGATACTATTCCTATTACACGTACAGTTCTGATCAATATCAGCCATTTTTGTTACTTGATTTCTGAAACTAAGTACTATTTTTGGAGAAATATTACGGTAAAGGACGAAGTACAGAAATACAGTCTGGCATAGAAGTGAATTTGATTTTTCAGTTCAATCCTAAATAATAAGTGCTATGAGTGAAAATCTACGGTTTTATTAGGCTCATTTTTCCTACAATCAAATATCCAGATCAATCTTTGTTAAAAAGCTCACTTCTACTTTAAATTTGGCAAGTATTATGAATTTGGAAGAAAATGGTTGTAAATAGGATTGATTTTGGATTTGTTGCAAGAACCTACAATAAAACTTAATAGCATGATACTTGGAATCAGGAATGGAAATCTAGCCTATGTTTAATTCATAGTATGCTGTTACGAGCTTTTGCATGAATTTTTAATTTCTTATTCATAATTTCAGTTTTAGGATTTTCTTGTGGTTTTTTTCTTCGCCTTAAAGCCCGCCATTTAAATATTTGGAGCTTCATTTCTATTTTAGCCACCGTAGAACTGGTCAATGTTGAATTTTTCCATTTCCTTTCAATTGCACTAAAAATTTCCTTTAGACTTTAATTTCAAGTGATTTTCGGACATAAAGTAATGGAGTGGAACATTCTGTTATCGTGGTTTAATTCCCAGGAATTTTCCTTCTCTATTTCTTTTTGTTTGAAAATGACCAAAAATTATATTGTGGCCAAATTCAACATTGATCCATAATATAGTAGCAAATTTGGCTTTAATGCCTTTTTTCTTGTTTTCTTGGAGGACTGAAGTTTGAATGAAAAACAAAATCAGAACTGTATATTTTAATGGAAGCATTCTTGCCTTGTTATGCAACCATTATTCAGATTTTGTCTCATCTTCGTGTATTGCGTAATTGTAAAATCAGCATTTTCTTTCCAATTTACTAGGTTTATCGGTAGCGGATGGTAATTTTTGTTATGTAAAAGTTCCATATATCCTCGAACGATCCTCAAATCATTTATGGTTTTTCCTTTTAAGTACAGATAAGCCTTCAATTGATGTATTACACCAGTTTTTGGAGTTCCAGCTCCCAAAGCAGTGGGCACCAGTGTTTGGGGAGCTTGCTGTTGGTCCTCGGAAGAAGCAACAAAATAGTGCATCATTGCAGTTTAGCTTCATGGGCCCGAAGCTTTATGTTAACACAACACCGGTAATATCCCCGGTCTTTTATATTACCCTTCTGCCATTTCCAACATAAAAAAATCATTGTTAACAATTGTAAAATTTATAATAGATACTTTGATGTGACAATTTGTCTCAGTGCTCATGTGGCATATTAACGCGATAATTGCCACATCAACTGCTTGGCATTTATGGAGCTTAATATAAATCAAATTACGAAGCAAAGATTAGGCTATTTTTCTGCTATGCTAATATGCTATATCCGTAGGCATAGTTAAATGTTGGTGGTGTGGTGGTTTCTCTCAAAAGTATATCCTTGCTCCCTCGGATGCCCATTGATAGAAACCCTGAGTGACCTAGGATTTTTTGGTCCTTAAGTCCTGATGCTAGTTAAATAGGGTAGAACTCATTTTGGAGTTAGAAATGGATTTGCCCAAGCCTGTGAGACATCAACATGGCCAAAAATTTGATATCAAATTTAGAAATATATGGTTGGTAGTTGTCAATGCTACCCGTTTATAATGCTCACTTCCTTTAGCTTGATTTTAGATTTGTAGCGTAGAGAAGTAGAGATTTAGAAGTGCAAAACTGATTTTGGGAATAGAAAGAAAGGAAATGAAGTGGTAGGAAAAATGGTAGAATCTAGTTGAGAAAAAAACAATAAAAATAAATAAGGGGTTTTAAATTGTTTTTGATTGGAAACAAAATAAAAAAAACAACCTTGAAAATAGTTTAAGTAAAAAAAATCAACAATGAAAAGACTTTAGTAATAAATAGATATTGCTTACTAGTATATTACTATCAATCATTGAAAACTCTTATGCATTTTTTTTAAACAAATAAATCAGCCATGGAATCAAACATGTATTGACTTTCTTACTTTCCCTTCTTAATTAACCAAGTTAAGCACTATGATTAACCCTTATCATTTAACTACCCTAAAAGAAGCTCTTAGAATATAATTAAAAGACGGCTTTAAAAACTAGGAAAGTTTAGCTAACTATATTGAAGAAAGACTTGTATTTTTCATAACTTTTGAAATGAAACTTCACCATCCTCATTTAAGTTATTTGCTACTTATGTGAAACTAATCAAACTATTCCGTATTTGATTAATTAAACTAGCTCTAGGTTAAATATGAGAAAACAACTAGTATGCATCTTAGAAATTGAAATCATATAACCATGACATTTAAATAGAAAAGACAAGATATTTGTAAAACAAAAAAAATGACTTCGAAAACAACTTCATTTATTTCTCATGATGAATAATACAAAAGCTTGTAAATCTTTTTACTGCCAAGTAAAAAACTTAGAAAGACATAGTTTAGAAAACAATGAATAAAATAGAGAGGAAAAAAAGTAAGAATGAGATGATCAAAACTGTTTAACCCCCCTCATTTATAGGGAAAGAATTCAACTAAAGTTAGGGATAAAGATAATTACATTAATTTATCAAAATAAAAATAAAAAATCAATCTCTAATCTTTATCTTGATCTCTTGAGAGGTTATGCACAATCTTCTTTTTGAATGTAGCCATAAAGTTGGATTTGTTGGCTGATTTTCTTCATTTATCCAAGAGATAAATAATTATCTAAAATATAATCTTTAAAGGTAATTACTTCAGCTTTCAAACTCTTAATCAAAGTAGAACTTTATCTTCCAACTTCTTGTAATTAAACTTCTTCAAGATCAGCTCACTAGAATTCAAAACTCACACAAATTCCCTAACTTAGCCAATTTGTGCTTCTTTTGTATTTTTCATTCAAATAAATCCTGCAAAATAAAA
Source organism: Adansonia rubrostipa (assembly GCA_038381775.1). Lineage (NCBI taxonomy): Eukaryota > Viridiplantae > Streptophyta > Magnoliopsida > Malvales > Malvaceae > Adansonia > Adansonia rubrostipa. The sequence continues at coordinate 5,396,841 of JBBYHM010000018.1, read as the reverse complement.
AAGAAAAATAAATGCTTATGATAATCATAAAAAATAACTAGAAAAGATTAAGATAGAAAATAATTTATATAAAATTAAGCACTTATCAATAGTTAAGTTCAGGCAACAGCAAAAGTACTATATATATATATATATAAAAAGAGAGAGAAGTCGGACTAACAATTGTTGGAGAATAAAAAAGTTTTAATTGCACTGTAAAATCACTAATCTGATATTCTTGTTTTAGGCAAGGTAATATTTGGTGTAATGTTGTGCTAGGAAGTTATGTGAAAATAGCAACTTCGTCTGCTAGAGATTATAGGCAAGGAATTTACATGATTTATTATTATTATTATTTCTACTACATTATCAATTTGAGGAAGATGGGGATCAATGCTGAGTTCCTTTTTTTTTTTTTTTTTGTGAATTCAATTTTGCTACTCGAGTTGTACTTTCTTTTACTTTTTTTTTTTAAAATGCAAGATTCTAGGTTTTATCGTAGAAGTAGGTTATGACTTCTTAAATAGCAAAGTTTTGATCTTGGTAATATTCTGGACTACCCCCGATAATAGTGCCTAGTTCTTTTAGAATATGTTCTCAGTTTTTTCTAGTCTCCCATGGTGTTAAATCTGGATTTTTTGGAGCTGGATGAAGTTAATTTTACCTTTTGGACTAAACTATTGTCATCTGGCCACCTACTTCACTTTTTTTTCCCCTTATTAAAAAGGCATGCTTCCTCCTTTTAATAGAGTCCCTTGGTAATGATTCCTTGTATGCAATAATATGATCAGATCGATTATTTGAATTAGTATTTGCATTCGCATTCTAAGGTAGAAGGATTATTACTTTTGTGACCTAATAATGAATAGTTATGAGTATCGAGTGTTTCAGAATATTTCTGAAATGTTGATGCAATGGTTGTTTTGTAAAAAGGTTAAATCGTATTTATATGTTTTTTTTTTCTTGAGTTATATAATTAGAACATTGTTGTTTCGTTTTTGGTGTTTAAAATTGTCATTTATTAGTGTTATCAAATGGGGTTATGGTGTTGTTCGTCAATTTTCAGTTCAATTTACATCTTAAAGTTTTTCTCACACATATCAAGGGAATTATAAACTGTTTTAAAAGAGACATTTTTTTCTCCCCATTTCCTGTAAAATAGCCTTACTCGTAAAAGGTTTTTCAAACAAAAATAAGAAAATGTTGCGAATTTTGTTATTTCATAAAAAGTAAAGAATTGATAAGACAGATGTTGTCAATAAACTATTGTGTTAACTGCTGTTGCACTCATTGAGTTCCTTTGACAGGTTTATGTGAATAAAAAGCCTGTAACTGGCCTTCGACTTTATTTGGAAGGCAAAAGTGGCAATTGCTTAGCAATTCACTTGCAGCATCTTTCCTCACTGCCAAAGACATTCCAGCTTGAGGATGGAGCGAGTACCAGTGTCTCTGATGCCTCTTCTGAGCGCAAGTACTATGAGAAGATTCAGTGGAAGAGCTTCTCTCATGTCTGCACAGCACCCGTGGAGTCTGATGAGGATCTCTCTATTATTACTGGTGCTAACTTTGAAGTTGGAGACTTTGGCTTGAATAAAGTTTTATTCTTAAGGTTGCATTTCTCTAAGTTAATAGGCGCAAAGGCTATCAAGCAGCCTGAGTGGGATGGCTCTCCTGGCTTGGCCCAGAAATCTGGGATTATCTCAACGTTGATCAGCACTCACTTCTCGAGTGCTCAAAAACAAGCTCCACAGCCAACCGAGGTGAACATAAATTCTGCGTTGTACCCTGGGGGTCCTCCAATGCCCAGCCAAGCACCAAAACTTCTGCGGTTTGTTGACACAACGGAGATGACTAGAGGACCACAAGATTTACCTGGGTACTGGGTTGTCTCTGGTGCAAGGCTAGTTGTTGAAAAGGGAAAAATATCATTGAGGGTAAAATATTCTCTCTATACAATGATATTACCAGATTAGATAAGGTATAACTGCTCTAAATGTTTTGGCTCGTTGCCTTTCTTTGGTCCCTTCTTGATCAATTTGGGTGAAGTCAGGTGATAGTACATAGTGCCAATGGGTTGTTTTGATTGCCTACTTGATGAAAAAGATAGCAAATACAACTTTAAGTAGTTATAGTAAGAGATGTATGGTTTTTTTCCCCGCTAAAATAACTGTGTTCTGTACTAGGATAGGATAGGATTTGCAGATCATAACTGCTTTTCAATGCTTTGGATTGTAGGCGTTGTTGACGTTTCTCTAAAGCCAAGTGGTGTGGGCACTGTTGATATTTATACAACAATTTGGGTTTGTGTTGAAAGATTAAACTTAGTGACTGTAAATATATTAGTATTTCTAAATATTATGGAGATTTTTAAAAAAAGTTATCTGCTGATAACATTTCTCTTTTCTTCAGATGTTTTGGGTGTTTTTCTTTTAACTGCTCTGAAATCAAATCAACTTGTCGAACAAGAAAACAAAATTTAACCAGTTTTGCGTTGGCATTATGTATAGGGTTAACGCCGTAACCTCAGACCATTCTTAAAGACAGGCTTGATTGAGAAATGAGATTATTAATAAGCATGTAAAGGGGAAATTGAAAGCTTTTCAATCAGACTATAACTACATGATAGCCACGAAAATTTTGGGTGACGCCAGTCCTGTTGTTGTCAAACGACGTTGTCTGCCTTTGATGTGCCGTATTGCTTTCCCACAAAAATCAGTACACTAATTAATCAGTTAATAATTGAGCTTGTCTTTATCCATTAGTTTTATTTGACAGTAATTGCTTTTAATTTTTTGGTTTCTTAATATCCCTCTTTTTTTTTTTTACGTGTTTTTATCTTGGTTTTAGCTTATCTTATTTTATTGGGAGAATATGAAAAAAATGCCCTCTACCTACAATTTCTATGAAATGGGTCAATAAAAAATAATAATTTTAAAAATGAATCAAGAAAGTTAAAAAAACTCTTTAAAATGAAATTACTCAAATGTCCTATATCGTGACATGCCCCTCGTGTGGTGTGTGGTGCACTATGACTTAAAAAACAATAGAGGTGAGGTGGGGCTTGCCTTTGGATCATCTCTTGATCAGGATTTGGATTAGGCATGATAAGGAGAAAGTCAAGGTAAAGATCGTCGAATGAATCGCTTGTCCAAATGGCCTTGAATAGCCATGACTTAAAGTTGCCACTGATCATTTTGGGCTAGGTTTGATCAAATACCTATTAAAACCGGTTGTTCTGAGTTATGAAACTTGCAACACTTATTTTACAGATTGCATATATTAGAGTTCATCTTTAAGAGAGTCGGTTACGTGTGGGGAAGGATTAGCACCCCCATGATGCCCAAAATTGGTACCATTTAGCCATAAACTATCGAAGCCTCGGTTTCCCTTGATTTTTCATGCAATCATTATTTGTGTAATCCCTTTATTATGAATGCAAAATTTTAAATATTGGATCTAGGTTTTTTGAATGTCTCACTATGCAACCTAGGAGGGAGGGAAACATAAAGGATTCGGTAAAATAAGATCTAGATTGATTTGGAAAAGGATAATCTATATCAAGCACTGGAGGGATACTGACATAGAACATTGGCTCGGATTTAATGAAATTCAAAATTTTGAAGACATGAAGGCAAGTCACCATTAAGAATAGAAATAGGTTAGTAAGGCATAAAGAAATATAGTAAAAATTGCATTAAAGATAAACAAATAGAAACAAAAAAGAGGAACAGTCAGTTTGTATCTTGTAATTGACATGGTTATTGAGGAATAATAAAATTGACAATTTTGAGACATGTTTGAACTCGAAAGCTGTCTTAGGGGTAAAATGGTTGATAAACGTTAAGTTCTGAGGAGTACTAGGGGAGAAAAAACTTATATTTTGATGTATTTTTAAAAAGCAAGGTTGGCCTTCAAAGAAAATCGGGTTGGAAAATCCCCTTGGAAAAGCAAGGTTAGAGTATCCCTTTAGAAAGAAAGAATTTGAGTGATTTTTTTTTTTTTGAAAATCAAAATTTTTGAGAATTTTGAAGAAAACAAATTTTAGAATGGAAAATATTTTAAATTGGGAATGAAAATTAATTTTGAAAATAATTTTGAATTTTGATTCAAGCCTAAAGGAACCTATGTCATGAGCTATGATTCAATGGGGAAAATCATTGAATATATTTCGAGTTATTCCAATGGCTAGAAATATTGGTTAGGGCAAATTTAAGCAATTTTCCCTAGTTCAGCAAATATAGGAGACAACATCGCGCTATCTATGTTCCCAAATTTATTTCGATTTGGTTAGATGGTTTCTAGTGGCAAACGAGATACCATTTGAAAGTTAGCTCGATAAGGATTAATTAAAAATATTTTTAAAATCATAGAAAATTTTTTTCTAGGCAAAATTAATTTTTAAAATCGAGTTTGAGTTAGTACTAATAGCAAGTGCTAGGAAAAAGAAGTAGTAAACTTTGAAAAATCAGCCTGGACTCATTTGGAATCGTTGAATTGCAAATAATACTTTCCTAGAAATGGAATTTTATAAACTTTTTTGGAAAACAATTTAAAAAGTCTAAAAAAATCGTTCATTGGGTCAAAATTACTTAAATAAAATGTGAATCATTGATTCTAAGAGTTCCAAATAGTGAAGATTAGAAAAATCATAACTTTCACTTTGGAGTGATCCAAAGGCAAACAAGGTATCATTACAAAGGTAATTCGAAGTCTTTTTCAAGAAAAATACTGGAAAAATTCCAAAAAAATTGCTTGGATTCAATTTGGGCCACTATGCTACCAGTACCAAAAAAAGGGTTTCTTTGGGTTAAGGCTTTTATTGTCACGTGACAAGGCATTGGACATGCGAATATCAAATCATTGAGGTCCATGGCAGTAAATTAATAGACCAATTAAACTCCTGTAGAATAGGTTGCCAAATTGTCCGCTATCCACACTAATGTTAATGATAGGCTCGAAACAAAACTCAAATTAAGCACTTGAAACATTTTTAATTTTTAATTAAAAACAAAATTTATTTGACCTAATAAGGCCATGATCTCAAACATTTACGCTTGATATATCCTAAAGAGAAGAGAACCAATGTACCAAAAACATTAAATCCACTATAACCCCCATTAATCAAGGTTAGTATAGATTTAACTTCGAGTGGGTTTTACAAAACAGATTTTAGCCCACATCAGACAAATATTATAATAGGCGTGTTATGAACTAAAACGTAAGCATAATATCAAACACTCAACGCATAGTAAGAAACACATAATATGGCATTTTAACAAGCAATAGGTGACCAAAACAAAAGCAACATTTGGTCATGTAACTATAGGTATCAAGCATTATAAGTCAAAGTGTTGGGATGAAGCAAAAATATAAAGGTAGGAATACAAGCTGGCTGAATAGGGATGGTGGAAGAAACATGGCTTTTTAGCCACCACAACATAACAACTAATTAAAACACAATTACATCAAACAAGCTCAAAGAAATGCATAAATCCTACAATGTTCATGGTTATCATTCAAAGGGCTTGCTAAAATGGCATGAAAAAACAATAGTGACAATAGCAAAAGATGTGAAAAAAAGGGTAAAGGAAATATATCGCAAAATAACTCTTGAAACTTACTTAATCTCCTTATCAATATGGTACCTCCATGTTTGTGTTTTACTTGCTTTTGATTGCCCTTCTCCTTTTTTTGACTGCTATGAATTTTCTTTCGTAGTTGATATTTTTTTCAAGGGTTGACAGCTAAAATGAAGAAAAATTGGAGAGAGTTTTCATGAAAGCCAACCCTTTTGGCTTTATAGGAGGCCATTTAGCCAACACCATGCTAGGGCAAAAGGGGCATTTTTATCTTTTTTAGTTATCAAAAATGATGAGTCATGGTGTATTAGAGTGTGCTTTTAATTTTTTATTGGTCCATGTACTAATACTTAAGTACCAACTAACCACTAAAGTTCCAAAATATCCCTTGAATATCATTTTTTGCCATGAAATAGCTCACCATCAAGCAAATTGGGTCTTGAAAAAAATCATTAACCAACTCAATAGGCTCAAAATTAATTCAAATAATGGACATATTACATCAAAATAATTTTAATAAGGCGCATTAAGAATTTAAAATATTTGAAAAGATGGCCCAATACAATTAAATAAAATAGGCCCAAATAAAATAATTAAATATGCACATGGGCTCTATTTTACTTAATGTCTCTCTTTTTTTTAAGATTTGGTCTTAAATTAAATAATTTATGATCCAATATAATTAAATGAAATAGGTTCAAATAAACTAATTAAATATGCATATTTTATCTAAATGTATATTTTTTATAGGGCATGGTCTTAAATTAAATAATTTATGACCTTACCTTAGATATGATGATGGGATTAGACATGAGCTTGTATGAATAACCTTGATAGTGCCTCAGACGATAGCTTATGATGCTCTGAATGTTAGCCTAGACAAAATAAGGTGTCTAAGCTGCCCCTCTTTAGACGTTGTTGAGTATCAGAAATAAGACAAGGATAAATAGGCATTATGTTGTGTGGGATATAATAATGCGTTACGAGTGCCTACAAGAAAAAGGAGATATGGTTAGTACTACACCAAGATAGGTAGAATATGTTGCAATAGTCTTGATAAGAAATTTAAATGACTTTTGTAAGGTTTGACCTTTCTACTATATTTATAGTTTCCTAGGTTTGACTCGTAAGACAAGTGTCAGCCAGTGGGCTTTGACTCGATAGGTTTCCAACTCTTTATGGACTGAGAGAAAAAAGGCATCTAACTCTTTGTGGACTAAAGATGTGAGTTTAAGTGTCTTACCTAGAGCTTTTTGGGGATTTTCAAAAACACGAACATATACATGAGGTTCTTTACTAGTTTAAGTTTTGTGAGTAGGAGTTTGTACCTAAAAGATGTTAATTATTGCATGAATGATGTAAATGCATGTTTTAAGTGCTGCAAAGGTGACAATTTTAAAAGCCTAATCTGACAATTGGCTTTGGATTTTTGAATCATCTTTCATTTTTGAGTTTTATCGTATGTCTTATGTTTTAAGGTTTGCCAACTTGACTCTTAATGTTCAAAAGGTTTTTTTGGATGGTTAAGGTCTTTTTTGTAGGTTGATATGATTGTGATCCATAGGAAGGTTCTTGAGTCCAATCAACTTGTATTAGTAGGTTAACAGACTTGGCGAGCTAGTTTTTAACATGCTTGGAAGGATGCACCTAATGGTTTAAACTAACTGATAGAATATGATTTAGAGGCAAGGGTCAAGGATCATTGATTTGGCTTTACCTTTTAGCTAAAGTTTAATGAAGGATGCTTTTGGTCACATTTTTTAACATAGAGAAAGTCTGAAAGGTAAGTTTGTTTGTGGTTCCAAAATCTATTCTTCGCTTTTCTTGAACTTAATAAGATTTCCCTATAAAGTTTTATCTTATTAGAAAAATATTGAGAAATCCTATTATCAATTTTGTACAATCTATTAAGCATTATCAATTATATGACAAGCATGATGCAATATGGTATACAGGTATGAAAAAGGAGATTTAGAAGATGAAATGGTTGTTTTTCATTTTTGGAAGAAAAGGAATACAAATTCATTGAACATTTTGGTGCGTACAAAGAAAGTTCGAGATTAGTTTTTCTAGTAGTTAGTCCTTTTTAATGTTAATGACATTAATCCTCTATTGAGTACTTTCGAAAACTTCTCTCAAGTAACCAACTTTTCTAGTATCGACAATTCTTTAAGGAGCCTTTCGGATTACCCTATGGTCGTTACACTAAATTTGAGATAGATACCATTCTTTTGTTCGAGGATAAGGCTAGAAATAAATTTGGTGAATTTAGGATAAGATAAGAAGGTTGGGCTAAAAGTTGGTGCTTTGATGGAGGATGGTTCTATTAACACTGGCTTTGATTAGGTTTAGATATGGGTTAGGTTTGGTCGCCAAGGCCACCATTCCAAAAATAAGGATGCCTTTATAGATTTACATTTAGAGGACTTTTTAGGCATAATACTTCTTGATGGAATCAGAGTTGACAAGACTGAGCAAGTCATTGCTATCCATCTCAGTTAAAATCAATGCTTCATCAGAGAAAGTTCGCTTAACCACATAAGGACTTTCCCATTTTAGAGTCCATTTTCCACGATTATCTTTATGAATTGGGAGGATCTTTTTGAGTGGCAATTTTTTCTCAAAACTGATGAGGATGGATTTATTTGTTATGAGCTTTCATCATACCTTTCTGATACATCTATCTATGATTAATGGCTTTCGCTCTCTTTTTATCGATGAGATTAAGTTACTCGTATCAGTTCTTGACCATTCGATTTCTTCAAGTTATGATTCCATCAAGACCTTAAGTGACAAAATTTTAACTTCGATGGGTTAGACTGCCTTCATTCTATAAACTAAGGAAAACAGGGTAGCTTTAATGGAAATCTAGACTGCTTTGCAATAGGCGTGCAATGCAAAGGGTAGCTTCTTATGCTAATATTTATAAGTTTTGGCCATTTTCTTAACGTTTTAATGTTTTTATTGGCTGCTTCGATACGCCACTCATTTTTGATAATATGGCACTGAATTATGATGCTTGATCTTGAACTAAGAGCAAATTACTTCCATCATTTTTTTGTTCAAATTGTGTGCATTATTTATGATGATTTGTTTAGGTAATCCATATCAACAGATGATGTCTCGTTTCACAAATTTGCACATAATAGATCTAGTGACGTTGGATTATGAAGCCGCTTCTACCCATTTGGTGGAATAATTAATGGAAACCAAAATGAAGTGATGCCCACTTGAAGCTTTATGAATTATGGGTCCAATCATCTCCATGCCTTACATAGAGAAAGGCTTTGGAGCTGTGATGACATGGAGAGGTGAAGGTAGGATTGGATTTTGTCCACATAGCTTTGGCATTTGTGGCATTTTCGAGCATAGTCAATGCAGTCTATTTTGAACATTAACCAATAATATCCAGACCTTGTGACTTGCTTTGCCATTCTGTATCCGTTAGCATGAGTAACACATATTTTTTTATGGACCTTTTCTAGAATTTTTTGACTTTAGAAGCATCCAAACATCAAAATTATGTTTGATCCTTGCTTTTATTGTATAGGACTTCACCATCTAAAACAAAACATCTAGGCATTCTTTAGATAGTTCGCTTATCAATTTCTGTAGCTTTAGGGCACTATTGATCTCAAATACGGTAAAAAATGTCATGGTACCATGGCAGCCCATCCCTTTCTTCTTTTATGTTATGATAGTAAGTGGGAGATTCATGAATACTCATCTAAATGGGTGTGACTCAAACTCTCAAGCTACTTCAAACATAAAAGCTAGGGTGTCTAAAGCGTTTACCACTTGGTTGTCTTCTGGGGTAAATGCTGGAAGCTAATTTCATGGAATTATTGCTTTTTAGTTCATTGATTAGCCTCTCATATTGGAATAACATGGCATCTCGCGTTTCCTATTCTTTTTAAGTTAATAAATTACCGAGGCAGAGTCCTTATAAATGTGTAAAGTCCTAATGCCCCTCTTAATGATTGCTCAGAGCCCTAATAGATAGGCTTTATATTTACCTTTGTTATTGGTGCAGTTGATGTTTAGAAAAGATAATAATCTTCTTTTGGTGAGATTAGAGTAGCCCTAATTTCGTGCACTAATGCATTGAGGCTCTATCAAAGTATATTTTCCAAGTTTGGCTATAATTGATACGATCTTTTGGTTTGGCTATGCACATTAGTTGGTTATCTGGGAATTCAAATCTAGTGGTTCATAATCTTCTTTAGCTCAGCTTGCCAAGAACTTCAGTATCGAACTACCTTTGATGGCTTTCTAACTCATATAAATAATGTTATTCAGAGAGTAAGACTTGCCACAGGGCTAGCTTTCTTGACAAAGCCGGATCATCGCACAGGTACTTAATAGGGTTAGTTTGGCGATTAGCCATGTTGTGTGATATAACATGTATTGCCTTAACCTTTGAGTCATTCATGCTAAAGCATAACATAACTTTTCAATTATGGAATAGTTATTTTCAATACTCCATGAATTTCTTACTTAGGTAATAAAGAGCTTATTCTTTGTTTCCTGACTAATCATGTTGACCAAGTACACAACCCATGGATTTGTTAAAGACTAATAGATATAAGATTAGTGGTCGATTAGGCACCAATAGTTTTTCCCTGATTTGAATTGATTTCTCATCCTGATTGAAAAGTTTCTTGCAGTAGTGGCAGCATTATTGGTTTGTTTTCTAAATTGTGATCCTTCAGACAGGCTATTCTTTTTTTCATGCTTTTTAAGCTTGTTTCTTCTATTGATGGGCTTAGGTTTGAATCCCAGACCTATTTTATTAATTTGATAGGTAACTTTTAAAGCTTTGAAGATCCGTTGTAGGTGCTTTCCTAGTCCCTTTCTAGCCTTGGCACCCGTATTGACAGTTAACTAGAGACTTATGTGGGTGTTTTTTGATAGATAAGGCCCAACCATGTACAAACCTTTTTTGATGTAGGTGGCATTAACAAACTTAAACCATTGGAAAAAGGATTCTAGTGTACTCTCATTATGCTTAATATAAGGGGCATCTATGAAAGTAGTGATGATAACATCATTCTCGCCACCAATGCTGTAAACTTTTTTCAATGATAAATTTTAACTTTTGGTTTAATGAAGATGGCATATCCCCTACGGAATGGATCCAAGGTTTCCCCAACAAGAAATTGTATGATAGAACAATATCCATCTCATGAAAGTTTACTTCATACGTGTTTGGCCCTATCCAAATTAGGATAGTGATGTTCTCCATGACCTTTCTACATGTTCTATCAAATGCTCATACCATTCTAGGGCTATGCTTGATATAAGGAATGTCAATAAGAAGTTTGTTCAAGCATGTCATAGGCATTATGTTCAAGGCTGACCCTTTATCAGTGAGAACTTTCGGCAACACATTTCCCTTGCAATAAGTTGTGATGTGGAGAGCTTCATAATTTCCTCTACCTCGATGGGGTGTTTCATCATTACTAAAAGATGTGTAATTATCCCCAGTAACATTGCTCAATAAGTGATCTAATTGGCCTATTGGAATTTAGGTTGGACATAGGCTTTATTTAATACCTTAAGTAGAGCTTTTCTACGAGCTTCGAAATTCAAGAGCAATAACAACACAGATATCTTAGCAGGCTGTTGTTTAGCTAATCCATAATACTATATTCCCTATGTTTGATGAATTTAAGAAATTTCTAACCTCTTTCTTGATTACTGATTCTTTAATCACTTTAATTATTTCTTCACCACCTCCGATGTTTGAATTGCTAAAGGAACATTTTCTTTATTGACTTTGGCTTTTAGTGCAGCCCAGGCATAACATCTGCTATTATAGGTTAGATGGCTTACTCCGTGAAGTCAATAGTAATAGTTTGTTAGCTAGATTCTCGGTCATCACTGCCTAACTTTCATATTACCCTGGCACTGCTCTGTCCTCTTTATATGGAAAAAGAGATGGAAATTGAAAAAAAAACCATTCTTAGGTAGGTTGTGTAGGCTCAATTTTAGTGTTGACTAATTGACAAATAGGATCGATGGTCTTTTGATTATGTAGAGGGGGACATTCTTATCTTTTTTTTGTAGTATTGATGGAAATATTTATGTTCTTCTCCAGTTCTTCATAGAACTCAATTTCTGAATGGTCCATCATCTCTTTGACCAATTTTAAGAATTTGAACAATGTTGCAAAATGTGCCTCTATCCATAATGGCAACAGCAGAATTTGTCGAGCTCTTTATCTTGATGTTAGACCATCGACTCGACCTTTATGAGAGCCTTTTGTACATTGCTTATTGGCATTTTAATTTTTTCAATATTTTTCTTGAACCAACAATGCTTCCTATTAATAACATCATTTATTCTCAGTTCTACATGGTTTGAGAGTGGATTAGCTCTAACACTAGGTCTTGCACCTTATTCGATTCTGATCATGCCTATTTTTAGTAGGCTTGGAACTTTTCTCTTCAAGGAAGTGCAATTTTCAATGTTGTGACCTTGTGCTCTAGCATGATATTTGCAAATGGCATTTTCATCATACCATTAGTTATAAGGAAGCGAACTTGGAGTTATAAATGCTAGAGCTACCAATAAGCGAGCATAGACCCCTTATAAGAATAACGAAGTGGATCAAAATGCTATTTTTCCTAAAGGACTTGTTGATTGATTAGTGCTCTGGTGTTACGATAGTTATGGGATGAAGTATTCTGAATAAAATTTTGATTTGGGTTTGATGAAAGATTCATAGTGGGATTGATTCCAGAAGAGTATACTGATTGCAGTAATGAGGCATATTGGTTGAAGCCTCGATATGCCATGCCATGGAAATACATGCTCGGTATTGAATGAGAATTCTGGGGCAATCTTGTTGGGACTCTTGCTAATAGCATTTATCTCTTTGTCTTTACCTTTGGCGATAGACTTCTTGGTAGAGTTAGAGGATCCATTTTTTGACATCCTATTGGTCTTTATGGCGTTATTAATCAATAAAATTCTTCGTAACATTCCCCACTAACTTTTCATAGTAAGGAGCTCGTAGAGTGTTGACATATATAATTGTCATCTTTTTCTTAATTAGAAGAGGGTAAACTAGGGCTACCTCTTCTCACCATATTTGGTCATACTACCTAAAGTTTTCGGTAGCTTTCTTTTCTATGTTTAATGAAGAAAGATGATCTAAAGCTTAATCAGATACATGCTTATATTTATCCAAGAAAGCTTAAGCCAAACATGTACATGACTGAATTCTATTTGATTCAAGCTTTATATACCATAGTGTAGCTACTTTAGTTAAGCTATCTTGAAAATAGTGTATTAATAGTTTTTCATTGTCTTCATGCCTAACCATCTTTTGACAATACATACAGATATGAATGGTAGGCTCTGCAATCCTAATGTATTTGTTAAAATCTAGTATTTTGAACTTGGGTGAGATAACAAGGTATGAAACTAGGCCAAAGGATTTGGCATCCATAATTCCAAACTTATCGCTCCTATCTATAGCTTTGAGGCCTTTCTCCAAAAACTTGTACTTAGTTTCATTCTTTGTAGCCTTGGCACACTTTGAACCGATTGTTTTTTCTTATTCTATTTGCTTATCAAGGTCTGAAACTAAAAGATTTACTGGTGATGATCCCATATTTATGCCACGATATCCCTGAGCCAGATGTGGTGCTGTTGTAGGGTTATATAGATGAATGGTTGAATAGGTGGGATTGGTGCTGTTGGAGGTGACTGATTTTAGAATGCTTCTTCAAGAGTGTTAGTGATCTCAATGCTCTTATTCGGATTAACCTTAGGATCAGCTAGTGCCTTGCCCTTATCAGTGGTATTTGTTTGCCTTTCATCCTTTAGGGCAGCGGCTAGTAGTTTTGTCAATTCACCAACTTGACTTTGTACTTCATCAGTCTTACGAATCATTTGCTCTTTAGCTTCTTGATGTATAATTTCAAGCCTCTCAATGCAAACCTAGTGATTGTTCTCCATTACCTTCTGATGCAAATATGTATTGTACAGGTGTTGGGTGTTTAATTTCATGTTCTGAGGATCCTTTCACTTTCTAGTGATGCCAGATTTGACTAATTAATATAATAAGTATAATGCGTGCAAGAATGAAGATAAAATCATATGCATGTGATGATATTACAAAACAAATTAAATCATGTATGCAAATGTAAGAGGTAGTTGGATTTTGGCAATAGCTCCGAACAAGTATCTTCCTTTTAAATAAATCATTAATTATAGCTGATTAAGTAATTAAATCTGAAAATATCACACAATATTACATTGTTTGATTACAAGTTCTAGAAAGTTTAATAGTTCTTGTGCACTATCTCCTATGGGAGCAAAGTCTTGCCTCACAGATCTAGCTAATTTGACCATTTCATCTACACTGGTTTAAACCATGTTGATCTGTTCAATGAGATTTTAGAGACGTTCCCTATATTTTGATCAAGATTAGTCAGCACAAGATCCAATTATGGCATAATTCTTTAAAAGTCTTTGACAATCTCTCAACCTAATCTTACTGGACCTAAAGAGCATGCTCTAATTCCTAAACCCTTGCAACCAAAGCTTCATTCTCAACCATTCCTTCTCAAAGAACTTGCACTCAAGCTATTGGCTTTTCTTCTTTTTTGATAAACTAATGCAATTGCATGAGTCTTAGTGAGTTTTTTTTTCCAGTAGTCTCCTTTTGGGTCTTCCAAGATTTTAAGTCATTAGCAAAAAAGACGAGCTCGACTTTATATTCGGCTAGGGATTTACCAACCCCTTGGTATTTCCTTATTTTCTGCGGTACCATGTAGTCTTTCTTCAAGTCCTGCAGATCTTCGTTGATGGCATCTTTTATCTTGATAAAGTCACGTATCTGCCCTTTTTAGATTTAACACTCATGCTCCTATTGGCTCTTCTTTTTTTTGCAACAGATAAATTTTTTTAATAAAAATAGTTTTTCCTTGTGCAACTCACACTTCAAGATCTTAATCTCAGATGGAAGATTATCCATTAGAGCATGGAGGATTTCCTTAGTAGGCAATAGTATGGACTTGTTAACTCACCTAACTATCCAATCTTCATAGGTCAGGGTCATTTGTTTTCTCTCTTTTCAATATGATTTGGCAGGTCTTTTGCCATGCATCAAAGATCTTTTACACTTAACTTACGTAATCATCTCATCCATATTCAAGGTCTAGCACGTACAACTTGTAAGTGATGAGGACAAACTATGGGCAATGAAACTAATGTAAAGCCATGAGTGAAGCATAAGCGATGCTTCCCTATATATCCATGAAAAGGCACCCAATGAAATGGCTTGCATTTCTTCACTATCGGGCTAAGAATAATCCATCAAACCATCCAAGTTACTTTATTAGCATTCAGATCTCAAAACTTTGCAATCCATTGATCTTTGGTGATATCTTGCATCCACCCTTTTTCTAAAAACTTGATAAAGGAACAAATATTCAGCATGTATGGCTGTAACGGTCTTTTACCCCAATAATAACTGAGAAGCCATATGTACAACATTGATGAGCATTTGATAAAGCATGCTTTGCCTATTTTTCTCCCAAAATTTAAGGACCAAATAGTCTCCACTAAGATGGTAGGTGCAGGGTTGATACCATAACTTATTTTTGAGCAAATATCTACCATGGCTACCAGTATGCGTCCCAAAGCTTGTACAAAAAATGATCAGGCCGTAGATTACCAATGTAAGAGCATCTCAAACCTTTTTGTTGCCTAATTGGGTACATATGGCAAATTTTAAACTATTTGATGTGATAAGCTCACTGTTTCCCAGTTTGATTAGATGTGAGTCCGCCCAATGTTCTCTGGCTCCAAGCATACTAGCTAACTATTTCTTAAAGGGTGTAGGTTTTGTCGACTTAGAGTAAATTTTGTTAAATTGAGCCCTTTCAATATTAACCATAGTTGCATACTATTTTATAGTAATAACCAAATCATGACAGTTGAAAATGAAACACCTTTATGTGAGATTCCAGAATTGTATCGCAACACCTAGTAATCTGAAGCAACTTTGACTTAAATTAATATAGTAATGTCCCCATAATCTTTTACAAAGATTGCCTTATCAGTCTCATCCTAAACATTCCATACATCTTTTAATTCTTAGAGGCTAAATTGCCTGGAAATCATTTTAGCGTATTCTAGGATCCTTGGTATATATTCAGGCCCAATACTATTCCCATTCTCTTTATTCCCTTTCAGACTTGATTTTGACTATCTCAAAATCTTCAAAACCTTTAGCTAGTGCTTGTGTAATGGTGAGATACTTGTCTATAGACACTGCCCTTGGAACCAGTTATCCTAAGATAATATGAAATCACATGATGCATGTAGTAATGACAAAGCAAAGAAACACTAAGTTGTAATATATCAAAGGCAAGAAATATATCACAGAATAAAAATACCTGAGGCATGGTGATACCTTGAGACGAGCAAAAAAATACGGGTATAATTATTTTGTTCGTCGAATAGCATACTAGCATGTCTGGAATATAAGCAACCTATGTGGATGAAAATTAATGCTTAAAACAGTGACAATTCATTTATCATCTGATAGTTATAAGCTAATGTCAAGCTATCGATCGACATCATGATGGCTTGTTCAAGTGTTTGCTCCCATCAAGACAGCATGAGGTCTTTAAGGATGTTAGGTACTTGTTTATCATTGTCTATTGATTAACATACTACAAGCCATTAATTAGGTAGCATAGCGATTTACCTTAGTAGGATCGATCCCTTGAGAGGTGGTATTGGCCTCGAAAGGTATGCCAAGTGACAATATTCGAATATTATCTCTTTGTAAAAAGGAAAAAAAAATCGGTCGAACAACATAACGACATGCCCTGATGGTAGGAGAGAAGGCATTGGTGATAATGCTCGTTCATCATCATTTATGCAACAAAGAAATGATAAAGAGGAGTAATATGTAAAAAGTGTTTCCCTAAGTGTCTTATTCTCTACGTTGATCTTATAGCACTTCAATACAGTTAGACAAGGTTTGGTTACTATGGTTGACTATATAGGGTTATGTTGACTCTTAAAGGGTTCCCAAATTACTCCTCTATTTGGTAGGGACAATCGAGGCACCTAGATCCTGGGTCTATCTTAGGCTTGGTTGAATGGGCTCTATTTGGGTGGATTTATTTTGCTATGCCCATATAAATAAAAAAAATACCATGGGAACATAGGTACTTTGCATCTCAAAAGATATTGCCAGCCTATGGGTAAATAAGAGATACCATAGAGGATAATTAAATCATTTCCACCTAATAAAGGTGTTATTTCTCCCCAAGAAAAAAATGGCAGAGGGTCTAATAAAATATGAGTACACAGGGGTGTCATGAAAATAATCAAAGTTTTTTTTTACTCCTTATTACCATTTTAAAGAAGCTATTGTATTCATTTTTCTTTTTTCTTAGTGGGGTAAAAGAAAACCCTAGCAATCATGAGAAGCACAAAAACACAAAGAATGATTGCAAATAAATATCATGTACAAATCAAACAAAGAATGAGTATTACAAATAAATAACAACTAAAATCAAGGGAAACCAAGAATCATGATAAAATTTGGCTAGTTGTAGGCTTGACTCTCTAAATGATAAATCTCTAATGGAGTCGCCAATCTGTCACGACGGACCTTCACATGACATGTGGTGCGTTACAACTTATAAAAATAGAGGTGAGATGGGGCTCACCTTTGGATCATCCCTGATTGGGAATTGAATTAGGTGTGATAAAAAGAAAATCGAAGGGAGGACCATTCGATCAATCACTTATCCAATTTTAAACACATAATTTCATCCGGGTCTATTTTTTGATGGTCCTAAATATCCAAGATTCAAGGCTGCCCCCACTGGGAATGACTTCCTCCTAATAACCTTTACATTTTCAACATCTTTTTAGTCATAAATGGCTGTATATGGGTGCGATAGAAAAAGAGCAATTTTAAGCCCTAATTTTGGGTATACAAGATAAATATTTAAGAGAAAAATAATTTACTAATATTTTCTTGTGAAATTTTCGAAATCTATTTCTGCGGCTGACATCGTAGTCAAAACCAACTAAGACCTATTATCAGTCCTTCAGCCTAAAAAGCCAACCAACCTAGACCCTACTATGATCCTCTTCCTCACTTTTATAAGAAAATGTTTGATAAGCTTTCTAAGGCTTGGTTGGTTGCTTTAATTTTTTTTCCAAACCATATGAGCATAATAACCCTAGTTAGTATGACCCAAATCTGCATTATGAGTAACATGTAGTATCAATCGAAAATTGTATGACTTTAAAGCAAAAAGTTTAAAGTCTTCTTAAGAGAGATGCCTTTTGATTTGATAATTCCCTACCATCTAATGTGATTATCCCTAACTTGATCATCTTGCGCTTGGAATTAATGCTCTAATTGCCAAAAAAGAATAACAAGGGAAGTCAAAGGTCCAAGAAGTTAGAACTCTAATGGAGAAAGTAAAGGTAATCCTGACTGAAGGCAAGATCCTTTGTTAGAATCATGGAAGCATCAATAGCCGATCTGATTCTGGTGTTAACTCTTGTAAATTTTATAAGATGTTAGGATATACATTGCAAACTTGTCCAGAGATTTTAGCCATGATCCAAAGAATGATGGATAAGGGTTAAATTAGTTTCTTTGAAGAGCCAAACTAGAGGGAAAAAATTAGTTAACATGGCCAGTGAAAGATCATCGCAGTTAATCTATGGCGTCAGTCGCCCACTTATCATTCATTGCAACCAGTTAAAAAGCCACACCTCTTAAGGCCGAAGTTACTCCCAGACTCTTTATCAGATCACCAACAAAATTTCTATACTAGAATAACAAATAGTTACATGGAAATATGATGGTAGGGTGACAACTATAAAGGCTGTTATGAGCTAATTGGTTGCTATCAACATTATTAGAAGTAAGTCACATCTACAGTCCAAAAAATAGTGAAATTGAAGCCAAAACAAAATCAAAAGAACAAATATCTAGAACAGCGGTAGTTACTAAAGATATCCTAGTAGAAATACATGAATCAAATAAAGGAAAAAAGGTTGAATTCCTCAAGTATATTAAACATAGTGAGTATGGTATAGTCGAATAGTTGAAATGGCAATTGGTAAATATTTCTCTGTTAGTCCTGTTGCTCAATTTAAAAGCACATCAAAATGCTTTGTTGAAAGTGCTTAACTAGGCATATGTTCTTCAAGACATCTCAATAAATAAACTAGATTGCCGGTAAATAACATTGCTGTTAACAATTTCATTTCATGCATTGATGATGAAATCTCGCCAAAGGGCAACACTTTAACAAAAGCTCTCCACATCATAACTCACTATAAAGGGACCATAAAGCCTAAGGTCCTCATTGACAATGGATTGGCTTTGAAAGTAATGTCGTTAATCATATTGTTTCACTTGGTAGTTGATGTCAGCCAGATCAAGCATAGCCATACAATTGTTAAGGCATTTTACGTGACAAAGAGAGAAATAAAGAGGACTATTTGAATCACTTTAAATATTGGCTTGTGCCCATATGAGATTGAGTTTTATGTAATAGACATTCTCCCAACATATTGTAATAGACATTCTCCCAACATATAACTATTTGTTGGGATGACCATGGATTCATTCTACCTGGGCTATACCATCATCTCTACACTAAAAAGTTAAATTCATAGTTGATGAGAAGTTGGTTACCTTATCTGAGTAAAAAGACTCATAGCTATGACTTCTACCAAAGCCTCTTATATTAAAGCAAATGCTGAAGTTGAAAAGTGCTCTTTTAGATCTTTTAAAATAGCTAATGCCACTTTTGTTACAGGTGAGTCTATAATCCCAAAGCCTAGACTTTTAGAGAGCACCTACATGGGTCTCAAACATACAGTTAGGAAAAAAGTATGAGCTAGAAGAAGGCTTAAGAAATATTTACAAGGGATTAGTTAGCTCATTAATGTCATTGGCAAGGAAGACAAGCACAGATTAGGCTTTAAGCTAGAGTAGAATTGAAAAAAAAAATTAGAATAGATCTAAAGAAAAAGGTAGCCTGAGCCATCGATTAACAGTTAAGCCAAAAATCAGCCTTTTATCCTTTATTGGATAAATTTTTTTATCATGGAGGGTTATTAATCTAAGAGCTGAAGAAAGAGAAACTATAGGTGTCATTATGGTGATTAATGAAGCTTTCGAGAAGTGTCAAGTGATATAGCAAAGAACCGAATGATGATTGTGTGATCCGTCCTTGTCTCTTAAATATGTCATAAGAAGTTGGACTTGTACTGAGAGAACCATAATGTTTAGGCTAATTTCAAAGTAATTCTAGAAACTCATTTTATCATATAAGAATCTTTATGAAAAAATTGAAAATGTTAACTTATCATTTACAGAAATGAAATGCAAATGACCTTTTTGTCTATGTCTAATTTCTTTTATAGCAATATTTCATTTTACATACATATATACAAATCATGTCATATATTTGTTTCCCTATTTCTTTTCTTTCACTTTTTTCTTTTTACTTTACAAATTTCCTACTTAAAGAAAAGTGGATGATCCCAATCTAGTTTTAAAGGTCTATCTTTAATGGGCTGTTTGCTTGAACGAGATCAATTTCGAAGAAGATGTTGATGATCATACTTTATCGCCCTCTACTAAAAAAAATTAAGCGAGATGATAAATGAATAATGCCCCATGAAGAATCAATGGAGATGATAAATTTAATGGACGATGAAGATGATAGAAAAAAGTCAGAATAGGGACTATATTATGACTACTCTCATGACCAACACAAGAAAAGAATTAATAAATTTGCTTTGAGAATATCAAAATGTTTTCGTATGGTCCTACCGAGACATGCCAGGATTGGATACAAAAGTTATGGTCCATAAATTAACACTAAAACTAGAATGCAAATTGGTTTAACAAAAGTTAAGAAAAATGAAACTAGAAATGCTTTAGAAAATAAAATAAGAAGTAAAGAAAAATTCAAGGCTAGATTTCTTGAGGTGGCAAAATACTGAATGGGCGCAAATATTGTCTTAATTTAAAAAAAAAATGGTAAAGTCAAAATGTGTGTCGACTATCGAGATCTAAAAGATAATTTTCATCTTCCTTATAGATACTTTGGTTAATAATACTGAAAAGAATTGTCTATTTTCTTTCATGGATGGATTTTCGAGGTATAGCTAGATATAAATAGCAACAGAAGACATGCAAAAGACTACTTTTAACATAATATGGGGAACTTTTTATTGTAAGGTGCTGTTGTTTGAACTGAAAAATGCTAGGGCAACTTATCATAGG
The DNA here is from genome assembly GCA_038381775.1 of Adansonia rubrostipa. NCBI lineage: Eukaryota > Viridiplantae > Streptophyta > Magnoliopsida > Malvales > Malvaceae > Adansonia > Adansonia rubrostipa. The sequence continues at coordinate 5,375,979 of JBBYHM010000018.1, read as the reverse complement.
GCAATGGTCATTCTATTCCATGATACGATGCATGGAGAGATAAAGGTATATGTAGACGATATGATTGCCAAGTCACCCTAAGAGGAGAGACACATTATGGATTAATGAAAGTTGTTTAAAAGATTGAAAAGGTATTAGTTGAAATTGAATCTAGGAAAATGCATTTTTGGTGCGAGGTTAAAGAAATTATTAGGCTTCATTATGAGTGAAAAAAAGATTAAAGTTGATCCAGATATGATTAAAACCATATAGGAATCGCCATCCCCATGTACGTAATAAGAGGTGCAAAGTTTCTTAAGGAGGTTGAATTATATCGCTATATTCATATCTTAACTCATCGATGAATACGATCTGATATTCTGATATTTGCAAAAACAAACCTTGGTGAATGGAATAAAAAATGCCAGAAAGCATTTGAGAAAGTTAAGCACTATCTCTATAATCCACCAATATTGGTACCATCTATAATAGGATGACCTTTGATTCTGTACTTGTCAATATTTGAAACGTCTATAGGTCATGTGTTGGGATAACAAGATAAGGTAGGAAGGAAGGAGCAAGCGATTTGTTAGCTTATAAAAAAGTTCTTTGACTATGGGTGAATTATTCGAAGATAGAAAAGATATGTTGTGCCCTAGTTCAAACTGCAAACAGGATTTAATAATACTTGTTGTATCATACCACTTGGTTGATCACTAAAATAGGCATGATCAAGAATCTATTCCAAGCATCGACTTTATCAGGAAAGATAGCTAGATGGCAAGTCTTATTATGAGAATATAATATGGTTTATGTGAGTCAAAAGGCAATCAAAGGATGAATTCCTAGTAAGCCGAGCACTCGATAATTATAAATAATTAAATTTTAACTATCCTAATGAGGATTTAATTAATATTTCTACAAAAAAGAAAGGATAGTCATTGGAGAAGTCGAATAGAAGATGTATTTCGGTGGAGTATTAACTATTTGGGCCATGGAATCGGGGTGATCTTGATATCTTAGGAAGAGGACTATCACCCTTTTAATGCTTAATTAAACTTTGACTATACAAATAACATAGAAGAATATGAAGCACATGTTATGGGACTCTGGGCAAGCATAGAAATAAAAGCTTAATTATTGAAAGTATATAGAGATTTGACTTTGGTGATTTATTAATTACACAGAATAGAAAACTTAGGATCCAAGGATGAAACAATATAGAAGGCTGATTCTAGAATTGCTCAAAGAATTCAAGGAAGTGGAATTATTCATTTATCCTAAAATGATAATCAAATGATGGACGTTCTAGCCACCCTAGCTTTGATGTTCAATGTAAATGAGGGCCAAGAGGCAACATCAATTTAGATGAGCGTATACGAGTCCTTTGCATATTATTGCCATGTCAAAATAGATGCAAATAGCCTCCCATAGTATCATGACATCAAAAGATAACTTAAAGTGGTTGGCAATGAGTTTATTTTTAGATGGAGAGATTCATTACAAACGAGTTATGATCAAATACTGTAAAGATGTGTTGATGCTCTTGAAGCACAGAAGATACTAGAAGAAGTACATAAGGGGATTTCCAGAAACCATATGAATGGATATAGAATGATGAGCCAAATTATGAGATTCGGCTACTTTGGGATGACTAGAGAAAGTGATTATATCACCTGAAATAGTCATAAATGCCAAGTTTATGTCAACAAGATCCATACACACCTTCACCATTTCACATTATAGCCACATCACGGCCTTTCTCTATATATGGTATGGACATTATTGGACTAGTTACCCCTATAGCTTCAAACCATCATTATTTCATCTTGGTGGCTATAGATTACTTTACCAAATGGTCGAGGTAGCCTCTTGTACTAGTGTGACAAGGTCAATAGTGATAAAATTTTTGAAAACCAACATCATTTGTTGATTTAGGATCTTCTAAAGAATTATAACAAAGAATGCCTCTAATTTGAATAATAAACTAGTGATAAAGGTATATACCTAGCTTTAAATTTCCTATCACAATTTGATGGCATATTGCCTGAAGATGAATAGAGTCATGGAATCAGCTTATAAAAATATTAAAAGAATCATAAGGAAAATGGTAGGGGTCTGCAAGGATTGGCATGAGAGGCTTCCATTCACACTCTTGGCGTATAAAACTTTGGTTTGAACTTTAACTATGGTAACTCCTAATTTGTTAGTATATAATATGGAGGTTGCCTTACTAATTAAAGTCAAGATTCCTTTACCCTAGGTTCTAATGGAAACTAAGTTAGAGGAAGAAGAATAGGTCTGAGATCATTATGAATAGCTAAATTTCATTAAAAAAAAGGTTAAAAGCCATTCAACATTGGCAAACATACTAGAAAAAGATGATAAGAGCACATGATAAAAAAATTTGTCCTAAAAAATTCCATGAGTATGAATTGGTACTGAGAAAAATTCTATCTGGACAAAAAGATCTTCAAACAAATAAGCACCTAATTGGGAAGAGCCTTATGTAGTCCAAAAGACATTTTCAGGAGGAGCATTAACTTTGGCAGAGATGAATAGAGGCACTTTACCAAATCTCATCAGTTCAGATAATAAAAAAAGTATTATGCCAAAAAAAGGGTAAAAACTCGAAAGGGCATCCGTTCCATAAAAAATGAAAACCCAAAAGGGCATCTATTCTAAAAAATAAATGAAAACCCTAAAAAAGAGTCAAATCAAAAGTGGTATAAAGGGAAAGCTTTGAGCTAAAAATCCTAAATGGTAGCCTAAGCATTTGAAAATGATGGCCCAAGCAAAATTTACTAGGAGACTAAGTTTGAAAAAGGCATAGTATGATTAAAAGCATTTTCAAGGGATGAATCTATTAAAAGTAAACATTCCATTCAAAAAAAATCTTTGAAAAACTAAATGAGAATTTTGTTCATCTTGGTAACACCTAAATCTCTTTTGTAATTTACCATTATATCTATAAAAAACTAATATCGTATCTTCTTTCATTATTGTGATATAAGTACATATTTTCATTCATACCTTTATTAGACTATCTTTTTTAACCATGCTAACATTTTTGTAAATAATAATTAACATTTTAAGGAAATGGAAATTGATGAAAAGATGACAATTTGACTTTTTAGGATTACTTTGGAATGAGATCAAAACATTATAAGGATCTTGGTTAATATTCCAAAGTCTTTCAAACATTTTAGGAAGGATTACGATGGATAGATGACATTCTTAAGTAGAACTTAGATGAAAAGGAAGTCCAAGTCCTTTTAGATGATTTCTTGGAAAGAAAAATTACAAATCTAATTCTATAACTATTGGGTTACCCTTCTTGTTATCAATTTGTTTTGGCTGTCGATAAGAAATTTTAGAAACATATTTTCCTCGTAATGCTATTCTTCTTCAGCCTGTTATCAGTTTGTTTTGGCTGTTGATAGGAAATTTTAAAAACAAATATTCTTCATCATGCTATTTTTCTTTAGCCTGTTATCAGTTAATGGGAGATTTTAGAACCCATATATTCCTAATCATGTTATTCCTTTTCAGGTTGTTATCAATTTGTTTCAGTTGTTGATAGGAAATTTTTAGAAACTACATATTCTTCATCATGCTCTTTTTTTTCAGCCGTTATTAGTTTGTTTCGGCTATTGATGAAAGATTTTAGAAACCACATATTCCCTATAATGTAATTCTTCTTTAACTTATTATCAGTTTGTTTTAATTGTTGATGAAAATTTTGGAAACCATATATTCCCATCATGTTCTTCTTTTTAGCTCCTAGATGATATTGGTGTGTCACCTAGTTTGACCTTTCAAGAGCAAATGTATTTTGTCTACAATGATCTTTAAAAATGTCTTCAAATTCAAGTTCAAGCATCTGTTCTCCCTTCCAAAAAGAAAAGAGATCCCAATGCTTTTTGAAGATGCCTTCAACCCCTAAGTGAAAATATGGGCCCATTCCACCAAATGAAAAAGTTATCTATCACATTTTCTAAAAACATGAATTCAATTCCAAAATGGGCTGGATTAGACATTGATAAAGAAAATTAAATTAGCAAAATTCATTATATACATTCTTAATGCATTTGTATTCATGTTTAATAATTTACAGATCCAAAATTGAAAATATTATTGGAGAAAGCTTTTCAGTATGTTAACTGTTTCAAAACTAAAATATGAGTCTTGCATTCCTTCAAGTAACTTAGATATCATGCATTTTCATGCTCATTTAACTATACCGATTTTACCCTAGTCAACCCTTTACAGCTTGGTTACATCCTAGTCATCCTTGTTTGACTATAATAGTTTTGCCTTGGTCAACCCTTTAAACCTAGGTTACATTTTGGTCATCCTTTTTTGACTATACCAGTTTTGCCTTGGTCAACCCTTTAGACCTAGGTTACATCCTAGTCATCCTCATTTCATAGTACCAGTTTCACCTTGGTCAACCTTTTAGACCTAGGTTACATCTTGGTCATCGTCATTTGATAGTATCGATTTCACCCTGGTCAACCCTTTAGACTTTGATTACATTCTATTCATCCTCGTTTGACTGTATCTATTTTACCTTGGTCAACTCTTTAGACCTAGGTTACATCTTGGTCATCCGTGTTTGACATATTGGTTTTACCCTAGTCAGCCCTTTAAACTTAGGTTATATCTTGGTCATCCTTACTATATCGATTTTGCCCTTGTCAATCTTCTAAACTTAGGTTTCATCATAGTCCAATTTCCTACCTTAACCTAGGTTTTGCCCTTAGTTATTTATTTTTAATGAATATTTTAATGTAGTTTTATTTCATTATTTGAAAACATTATAGCCCAGATGAAATTGTGTCTATTTATTCTTTGCTCTGTTCTTGATTCATAGCAATGGCTAAAGAAGGTCAACTATAAACACTTAATTTTGGTTAGGCCCTTTTTCGATTAGTACTAATTATCCAAGACCAGGAACATAGTTGTCGCCCTGATAGGGGTCAACATTTCGTAGGTAGTTTACATATTTTTGTAACTTATTCTATCATGCATAAAGGGTCGTATTGGCATGTGATAGAAAAGTATTATTTTGAAAATCGATCTTCAATAAAAAAGACAAATATTCAAGAGAAAAATCAATTTTTAAATATTCTCTTGTCAAATTTTGAAAATCATTTTCGCAGAAATTGTCAAAGTCAAAATTTTCATTTTCATACAATTTGAGATTCTTTTGTAAAACTCAAAAAGTTAACAGTCGTATATTTTTTACCGACATATATATTGTATTTATGCTGATATACATTCCCAAAAATAAAAAAAATTCAAGAAAAATTATATATTGGTATTTTATACTACAAGGTGTCCAATTGTCAATCTATAGATTATTTTTGAATTTCTCACGGTGCTCGTGAATTTTTCGGTAAAAGATTTATTCCAGACTTTGGATTTTCATCTTTACATTTTTTCTTTTTAAATTAATATTTTGGTTAATATGTTGTTTTCAACTCATTTTATAAGTTTTAATGTTCTTTTGAAAATTTTTCTTGGTTCCAAAGTATAAGCCTTTCTTAATTTGTGAAACTTTTGCTAGAATTTCCTCACGTTTGAACTTTAAAATTCTTTAAATATTCCCATTAAGTTACCATATAATCAGTTTCAAAAAATCGCAATCCATTTTGTGGATTTTTCTTGTTTTTAACATATGGAGTTTTTTACTCTGTAATTTTTTGATTAGATTTTTTTGAGTTTATAACTTTGAAAATTATGAAAATATTTTTATTAAGTTTATACTAAATTAGTTTTTGAAAATTCAATTTATTTTATGAGCTTTGAACTTTTTATATATTAATTTTCTTCCATCAAGATTTTTCTCATATAATTTTAAGAGTTTTGAATGTTCAATCAAGGCTTTTTCATTATTTCATTTCAATTTTTTTGATTATTAATTTTAATTTTATATTTATTATTATCATTTTAATTTCTTTAATTATGGATATTTCTACTAGTTTCATGGAAAATAGTTTAATTGATTTCTATCTTTTCCCTAACCAATTTAGTTGGTTTCTAATTATCTCATTTGGTGATATTATTTAGATAATCATGACAAAATATTAGGAATGACTATCAAGTGCTTGCCAATTTAACGCATTCTTAACTTTTAATGCAAATAGAAAATTAATTAATTAATTAAAAACTAAAATAAATTCCAGCCAAGGGGATAAAAAACACTAAAAATACTAAGCTTTTTCAAATTTGAAAGATTTGTTAAGGTATATTTCCTCCTAAAGCTTTATTTTTTCTTTGTTTTATTCATTTTTTTCTTTTGTTGGGGAGCCAAAATCATGCTTAAGTTCATGGATTTTGATCCATGTTGAAAGATTAAGCATGATGGCCCTAAACCATTTTCTTTGATCTAATTGTTTTGTTTAATTTTTCTTGCTAATAAATTGTTTTTTTTCATGAATCATGTTTTTCTTGATATGATGTTAGTTTTTGTGTTATGATGTTATATTTGTCATATATATATATATATATAT